>LR139732.1:0-25597 GCA_900659605.1 Tisbe holothuriae | reverse complement strand
TCTTCAGTTCTCTTCTCTGCAAACAAGTGAGATTAAAACAGAGCGAAGAATGATGAAGAGAAATGAAGTTTTCCAGAGAGCTGAGTTCTAATCATATTTTCCAAGAGGGGAGTCTAAGAAAGAAGTCCATTAAACACTTTCACTCTTAGAGAGAAGAGAAGAAGGGAACATTGCATATATTAGGAGCATTTTAGGACACCTTGGAGTGTCGTCCTTCCCCGGGGCAGGAGGGCATTTATTGGTTTAAAATATCCATTATATCCTTATCTCTTATTACATCATTTGCATTTGTAAGCAGCTCCTAGGTCGTTGTAGAGGGGGGCATCAGCTGCGTCGCTTCCCTTGTCCACGGTGAGTGCGTGGGATGGACTCAGCCTATCTATCTTCCAGAGGACAAACTAGCAAGGGCTTAGAATGGCAGCATGGGACACGAACACACACACAATGAACAGGAAGGAAGTGGAAGAGACAACAATAACAGCTTTAGAAGGAGGAGGAGGTGTCTTCATCGAGCGTGGAAAAGAGTGTCCATGTATGCCCCCGATCCGACTACTCAATTGAGGGGCTATTGTTGTTGTTTGGGGGTCCGGCCAGGGCGTGGGAATATCAAGAGCGGGAATTTGTCGAAAGGGGGATTTCCGGAATGTAGATAAAGAGAGACCTTGATCCGATGAGTGGAGAAGAGGGTCACGGTTCAGGTTTCACGAATTTCAGTGAAGGAAAAGTGGTTCAAATATTAGAATTGTGAAGTACGCTCATAGTACTTGGCATTTTCATCTATCAATATTGATGTACGATTGGTTTTCTGTTCTACTGTTTTGTAATGTTGTATTTCCAGCTAGTTGGTGTTATTGTTTTTAAAGCTCGCTACTGCCTTTAAGGCTGCTTTTTCGACTTCTCATTCCAGAACCACACAACAAACCAGGAAAGAAAGACGAGATAGCGGCAAAACTTCTTCTTTCCTTTCTTCTTCCAAGTCCATATTGTCAAGGGAAGAAAGTTGGGACAGCTCCTTTTCAAAAGGAATTTCTATTTCTTCTGCCCATTTTGCACACGCCAAAGAAAAACTGTCCCGAATTTGAAAAGAATAACAACCGTTGAAAAGAAGGCTTTTGAAATATTCCCCAGACTAAATGTGTTCGTATATCCAGAGAGGAGGAAAACGTACTTCTCACCAACCGTGAAACAAAACGCCGAGCAGCTTGTAAGCCAGGTTGTTGAGCAGCTGTCTGATCAAGATCAAAGCGAGAATGTCTGCCCCACTATTTATCAACAAACTGGAGCAGCAGCAGCTAACCGAGACCACCTTTCTCTACAGTAGATATCATGCATACATGACCTTGCTGGATTAGACTACTAACCGCAATCCTATAAAGAGAACAAGTTAATTTAAGATCGTGTATGCCCGAAGCAGCTTTATTATAAGCACTGGGCTCTGCTGGCAACAACATTATTATGTAGCCAAAAGCAGTTGTTGAAAGTCACAGTGGTCTAATGGCTTCTTCTTCTTCTGCCACAGTGGTTGTTTACAGTGGGGCAAGGCCGGAAGAGGAAGAAGAAGAAGGGAAATGGCTGCTGCACCAGCCACGTTGAGTGTGAGCCAGGCAGCTAAAGAGATGCAAGGCTGAGGAGGAGAAATAAATAGGGGGAGATCCCTCTTCCCAAGAGAAACGGGCCGAGTGTGTGAGTAGAGCTGCTTTAAGCCAAAACGAAAACTTAAAGAGATTCTGGCCTATTAAGGAAAAGCTTTCTTCTTCTTCTCTCTCTCTCTTTGTTTCCAATTAGCAATGAAGGCGCATTTTTGCCTAGCTTGCATCGTTTGCCCTGAATGTGTCAAATACAGCTTTATCTCATCATATTTCCTCCTCTTTTCCTTCTGTGTTTGCTTTCTTCTCTCTTCTGCTCCTTAGAGATCCCCCGAATATGATTAGCCCCTAGCTGCAATCTTGCTGACTCTGTCACCCTAATCCAAACAAGGTTGCCGCCGCCGCCGCTGCTGCTGCTACAGAGACCATGATTATAGCTTCTTCCACTTCCGACGACAATAACAACATCAGCTGTCTTGCATTCTCTTCCAATCGGTGTTGTTTCATGGCCGTCTGTTGTGTATATACCGTGCCCTTAAGATACATCGACCACTCCTTTCGGCTTTCCGTAGAAACGAGTGCATGCTACAAGTTAGTTCCCTTTCTTCCCATACGTCCTTTTCTTGTTCTGCATGATCCGGCAATAAATAACAATTGGGCCTCCATTGTATGTGTGTGTGCAACAAATGGGATTGTCGCTGCATTGAATGTGTCGACGACGGGAGGAAGGTAAATTAAAGCCTCGAGGCTATGTACATCTCTTTATTTCCAGAATATCAAAAAACCTCGTCCCGGAAAAAGAAAAGCAAGCTTCTTCTGTAGCTACTTACTCTCCCATTCAGTATGCAAATTTCCCCCTTCCAATAATACAAGAGGCGACGGCGGCGGGTTGAAGGTTGTTGCTCAGCCCGCCCACTGCTCCCGAGGATATGCGAGACGTGAAAAAGGCTCCTCTCCTCCTTTTTCTCCATGTTATTTTCTTCGCTGTTGCTTCTTTTCTTTACCCGTCGTCCTCTCATATGTGTATAACTGTATTCTGCAAACGGCTCTTCTCCTCTTTCACGGAATATACCTTGGGAAAAGGGACACCCTCACATGACATGATTATATTGATTCAACAAAGACTATGATGATGCAAAAAATGAACTTTTTTGATCGCTGACGGCGACTTTGTGCTTTATCCTATTTTCTCTCTATTGTGTTTCTTCTTCTTCTTCTTCCTTTATCCCCTTTTTCTCCTTTGTTACCCTTTTCTTACTTACCAGCTGGCTGGTGCCCGGGCCTTTATAACATTTATATTCAATTCGTGTGCGCCCCTACGTCTTTCTTGCAGGATTGTTCTTCTTCTTCTCTTTGGGGAACGATATTGCTTATACTGTATATATAACTTCGGCCCCCTGTCCGCGTATGCCACGCCGGCAAGAATATATGGAGCTGGCCACAAAGACGGCGGAGGTAATTTTCCTTTTGTGTCGTACCACTTACCAGAAGGGAGATTGGACATAGGTGAACGATGCTTTAGTGGGTTCTTTGGGTACGGGGTGGGCATAAATCGTAACGGGAGAGGGTGCGCGTACTGCATTTTTATGGTAGGACAGATTTAAGGTTTTACTCTGCCCCAGATTTGTCATGTACATGTCTGCGGAAACAGATTATTGGCTGCCCAAGACAAGTATCTATCTAAGGGGGTCAAATAATGAGAAGGCTACGTACATGGCCTTTGTTAAGAGCGGGGAAACCATTATTATTCTTTGTATGCTCTACAATACTTGAGGAAGGCTGAGTGTAACCACAAAAGTAATTCGTTTCATGACTTTATATATTACCGTTTTCTGAAGGAAACACATTCATAAGAGACCGGAACTCCATCCATATAGTGTTGCACAACATTCATGTTCCAGGATGAAAAATAAAACTCCCTCTTCCAAGGTCGCATGCACTTGGAGAGAAGGAGAAAAAAGTAAGTTTTACACTGATAGATGAAAAATATTCCTTCGGATGCCTCATGAACGACGATGACGACGACGACGGACTTGATGGTAAACAGTGTCATAGAGATGGTTCAAGATGCATTTTGCAGTTGCTGCAGTACTCAAGCTGGACAAAAGTAGGAGATCAGTGGACAAAGTGGACTTTAAAGCGGACTAAGAGAGGATTCAAAATTAGAGGTTTTCTTCGGGAGAAGGCAAAAAGTAGTTGCGAACAGTCTTTGACAAGAGAGAGAGATAAAAAGAGAGCTTGCAGTATAAAATACGATCCATTGAACTCGATCTTCCTCGCAGCAGCAGCAGCAGTAGTATGTCGATGGCTGTTGCTTCCGTGCCTCCTACTCACCATCTTGTAGTCGTCGATCTTGCTGATGGAGCGGATCATGGAGTTGACGGTGACGGTGGTTGGGCCGTCCCAGAAGTAAGAACCAACCAGCGGGGTTGAGCTCCACACTGGAGAAAAAGCGCGCGAAATTCAAATAATCAATAGTCTTGTAACGACAGTGCCGCATTCATACCAAATATACCAATCTCGATATGTCGCAACCTCATTATTATCCCTATAAGCCTTTTTCCTCCGGTACAAAAGGCGATATAGAGGGGCATTATTGTCATTTGGGTTCTTATAATAATTGGACCCGTATTGTTGTTGTTGTTGCATTCATTTTTGTGACGTTGGGACCCTTTTTGCCTGTTATACACTTGGAATGACCTGCATCAATTAGTTGTGTGAAAATGTACGTAAAGAGACTCTTTCTTCTTCCAATAATGGGGTTCATATCTCTTCTCCTTTATCTTGTTGGGTTATATGTTTATGTACAATTCTATATTAGGGTTTCTGGATAGTTTTGTCGGTACATTCTAAATACTAGTACTACTTTAAAACCCACTTCTAAAGTGCTATTTACTGCTGCTACCTGGTGATACAAAAATAATTTTGCACAGTGTTAATTATGTGATAAATACTTTTTAAGGATTAGGTTTGGTGACTTTGTCTTTTTAAAACATTGAAAGCAAAGTGATCTTCCACATAAGTGTCGATTTATGCCATATTGTATTAATACTATTATTGTAATGCACACACAGAGCACACCGCCAAAAAGGAGACTTAAGTTATTGTTAACTGCAACAAAATGGTTATTAAAACGGTGAATGAAGAAGAGTAAGAAGAAGAAGAAAGAGTGAACGAAATACGGTGTTGTCGTTAGATAATTACACTAGGAGGTTTTAATTTGTTTTGTACACTCAGAGAGAACGTTTCTCTTCTGCACTACCACACAAAAACGGGATTAGAATAAAAGGTGGAGAGAATGAAAGAGTAGGAAACAGAAAGCAAGCTATTGGTGTTAACATCTCCTTTTTGTTATTGTCTCTCTCGCAGTTTGGATTTGAATCTCCCGCGCGCTTACCATCTTGACATCGTCAATTCTTGAAATGGTCCTGAGATAAATGTTCACATTGACGATCGCGGGACCGTCTGGAAAGGAGGTTAAAGAACGAGAACGGGGATTCAATGGCGACCTCAGCAGGGTTTAGACATCCGAAACCGCCAAAACCATAACGATGATAATATTACCTTAAAATAACTTTAAAAATCCGTGCTGTAAAGGGGCCTCTAAAGCAAACTTTCACAAAGTTTGTTTACGTATAACCATATATAGGTATATTCCGATGCAAAAAAAACTTTTCCACCGGCACGCCTGAAACTGGCCCTTGGGGGAATAGAGAGAAATTGTGAGGCAAAACGAACCCTTCTTTTTGTTTAATGCCCTGGCTGTCGTCTCGTAGGAAAAGGGGGATTTTACGGCAGCCATAAACCGGAGAGGAAGGCAGGTTCAAGAGTAACTTGTTCCGGAAAAAGTATACTAAAATGATGCCAATAGGTGGATTAGCAAGCTTAAACGAAAGTTTGTTATTGTTCTACTGGTGGATTGGGGGAGTTCGTGTATGTCCCTGGGAAACTGTTGATACTCCGCAACAGCTTCAAGGTGTAGCATTTTCAATGCTAGAGGCCAAAATGGAATCTTGCACTCTTTTCTTTCTCAATGGCCTCATAAGAAAAATTGAGCTGTAAAAAGGCTTCTTTCGCTTTAAGGTAGAGATGGAGAAAGTACATTGTTATATTTGGGGGATCTATAGAACCGTGGAATGCAAATGAAATCACTCAGGCGCAATTAAACTCTTTGATGTTCCTTGTATTCTCTCGTTTAAAGCCAGTGATGTACGGTGGCTGACTTTATTCTTCAGCTGATATATGTCGTATGCACGGCTGTTTCACATTTATATTTATTTGACCCCATAATTCACGTGACTAAATCCCATTCTTATCCTGCAATATCGAGGAAAATGTCTGAACCTTTAACGGGACAAGGGTTTCTAACGTGTATCCTCAATGTCATTACTGAGTAAGCAAAAGATCAAAAAAGTAAAAGACAGTTCTTTGCCAGACCTATTGATTGCCTATTATAGAACTGCTCATTCTTAACACAACAGAGAAACACTTTTCTCCTATTGGAGGATCTGTTATCTCCAATATCAGCGCCGGACAAAGTGTCCAAAGTTTTTGCCTTTTCCACCGAGATATTGCTGTTGCTTTCACGGCCCGTTTATACATCAATGGCTACCCGTTTGCCCCATTCCCAGCCGACCTCGAGACGACGAAGACGATTCTCTAAATGCCGCTTTAGGAAAGTAGGAATGGAAGACAGAAGGAAAAGGCCTCCTCTGTTGAATATTGGCCCTGAGTGATTGCATACACGGTTTCAGGGTCTCTCTGTCTATGTCTTGAAGAAAAAGGGGGAAATGCTTGTCAGCATCAACTATTCGCCTGTATTTTGAATCTGTTTGCGAAAGGAACGGAAAATGAGGGCAAAGGAAAGATGCATTTTGTAAATACAATAAACTTATTTTAAGCGCATCATCTTGTACGTGCCGGGTCTTCAGACGACGTCACGTTACCAAACAACTCAGCGTTATTTTCTTCTAAAATATTCAAGGCTCGCTGGATGATTAATATTAAGTGCTTCCTGAAGGGTGAAATTGAGTTTGCGCTACGAAAACAGCGAGGTTAATATTCATGGAATTAGCCTCAGCTGTCGGGAAAATGGGTTAATCTTAACCCAATATACGTAGTACGAGTGTACAGGATTAATTGAGTAAACCCGTTAACCGTCTGCACCAAACGAGCATCTCATGGCTCGCTTTTCCGTCGTCGCATTGCAGCAGAAAGAAGAAGCAACAACAAAAAGATTGGTCATCTTTCGCACCTTTAAGCTTCTTACACAACGTACAAGTGTTAATACCAGCAACGTCGTCTTTAGACTTGGCTAGTAAAGCTGCCAAAAACAGCGGGATATTGCTGCTGTAGGAATCTCTTCTTTTGCAATCCCATTTAGTACAGCCTGGCTAATACTAGCTAGCACTGATACGAAGGAAGAAGGCTTTATTGATGTGCTGCCTGCTTTCTCCATTGCTGAGCTCTCTTCTCATACTACAAGGATTCGCTACCGACATTTTGCCGGAGGCAGGAAAAGTAATCACTTTCTTGCTGTGGGTTTGGGCAATAATAATAGTGGCAACAATATCGTAATGCATGTAATCAATAAATGCAACACGGATTAGGGAATCAGTGCAATGTTGTAACTGCATCTTGTATATCAATTTGATCCAATTTCCTGTCCATGTAAGAAGAGGGGTCGGCTAAACTGTCCCTTTGGAACTCCAGACTATTCCATTAAATAATTATTTCTGCATGAATGAGACTTAGAAGGAGGAGGAGGAGGTCTCTTATGTCCTTAGTACGTCGAGAGATGGGGACAAATTACCATTTTCCATATATTTTCTCTGCCCTCCTCCTCCTCCTTGTAACGTCCTTTAATATTTCAATGAATATCAACTTTCCCTGAAAAGGGGGAAAGAACTTAAGACTCAAGTGCCACTAAAACTTTGCTTCTTCGACAATGACGCTCAGACTACCTTCTAATGACTTATCCCTCTGAGCATTTAAAACGCTTATCATCATCTTGGCTTTGGCGGTTTCGGTTCTGTTTGGAGGGTCACATTGGGACGATAGAGAAGACCTCCACATATCATCATTATAACCATTACACGTACGTAGGAAGAGAAAGGAAATCTCCCCTAGCAGCAATCGCTTTAAGACGCGGGTATATAAGCGAGTTAGTCTTCCTTTCTTCCTCTTCTTCTCGAGAGAGATAATTATTCTTCATCTGAGATTATTACATTGTTATTATCTCTTCCAGCAGCAGCAGGGATTACAGCCTTCGTTCTTATATAGTTTTGTGTGTGTCTGTACCTGTGTCGTTCCTGCCGCTCGGCCGGATCCGCTTGTCGTACCCCTTGCCCAGGATGGAGTCGAGAACCTGCTTCTCCTTCTGGCGGTAGTTGACCTTCTCGATGCGAGACCTGGAAAAAGAGAAAACATTGGGTTTAGTTGACCTTCTCGATGCGAGACCTGGAAAGATGAAGACCTTGGTTTCATTGTAGTGATTGATGTCGTATCTTAACTTCTCACGATACGTGTGAATTTGATGCAAGTTTAAAGAAGGAAAAACGGAATTGTCTCGTGGGAGCCACTTGAAGATTTACAACCACCTCTAGTTATTTATTTTCCTTCTGTGTGATTTGTGCAAAAGCAGATCTCTAAACGAAAATGATGCATCCGCTACTTCTTCTTCTCCAACATTATTCTCTTAAAGTTCTTCTCCACTTATATGCACGTCATACATATTTTCGCTCCTCGGCTCGTAATGCACTTTTGCCAAGTGAACTTTTTCTCCTTCTCCTCGATTCTAAATGGAAACTCTATATAAGGAACACAGTCGGTTTGTACGTAGAAGAAGGATCTTAAACTCCATTCGAATCATCACTCTTGTTTCTTGAAATCTCTCTCCTCGACGACGACGACGATGGAAGAGAGAGAAAGAAACTTGAGCTTGTGTGTGTGTTAGTCAAGATAAAACTGATTATCAGGCTATATGGGGGTTCTACTGCAGCTGAGTCCTTCTCTCCTTGTAAGCGGCACTTCGTCTTATTCTCTCAACAAATTTCCCAGGCAGTTTTTCCTTCTCCTTTCCCCTCCCATCCATTTCAAAGCTGTCGTCATTCTTACAAGTCTTATCAACACTCGCTCGATGAATGTGTGTTCCTCTCTTACACAGACGATACATATCGTTAAGGGCAGACAGCTGTGGCTGTGCAAGTGTGGCCTTAATATGTTTATCATCCCCCTAGTGGTGACGCAAATGATGCCAAGTGCGAGGAGGAGAAGACAGAAATAAACACGGGTGGGAGAGAAGAGAGAAGAAAAAGCGCAAGCTCAGCTGGTAATGAGCCTTATGGCTTAGAATATGTTACCGCTCTCACATCAGGTTCATATTACCAGCAAAAAATCCTTATATTTCCCATATTATCACACGCACGTCCTTTTTCGGCGTTTTTACGCAGTGGTCGCTCCACATTCTAGTCATAAATCTAGCTCTGATCTTCATTTCGGTTCTGAACATACCTCAGAAAATGACCACGATTTCCTCTTCATATTTTTTTGCTCAAATCTCCTCCTCCTCCCTCTTGATGGCAACCATAAAAATGATAAACTCCTCTCTCCAGCCTTTTGGGAGGAGAAGAGAGACAAAAGGAGCGTCGCTGTCGTTTTTGTGCGTTTTATGGTAAGGTAGAAAGTGTCCTCAAGGGACTAAAAAGCCTTCTGTTTTGAGGTCTATTTTGGACTTTTATATGACACTTTCACTGTGTGTGAGAGAGTATTCTCCCCTCGGGAAGGAAGGAGGTCAAGTCAAAACAATGTGCTGACAAGGAAAAGAAACCGACCGGTGAATAAAGGTCGCTTTATGACGACATTCAACGTACATTAATAATGTCTTCCGAGAGACTTGATATGTCAGTGTATTAAATATTTACCGTATGTTTGATGCCTGAACACTGAGGTTGGATCTTTTTAATTTAGAGTTCACTCAACCGAGGTTAAAACTCCTTTCTAATTCCACTCAACTCTTGACGACGACGAGGGAGATGGATTAGCATTTAATAGGAATAAAAAGAGGTTCTGTGGAAGTAAAAAAGAGTTTTATGTCCACACTAATTCGCGAATGAATGTGTGTAGGTTTTAATTAAAGGACTCTTTTTCTGTACTCCATTCCTCATCAATCTCGTTTGTCAGCCGATGACAAGATTATGATGCGCTGTGACACATTTTGTGACCTTCGTTGTGACTATAGTATAAAAAGATGGTAAAAGAAAGGTCTTATTTGTACATCTTTGAAGGTCCCTGTTGCGTGTCGCTCGATTCTCAAAAGAAACTTCATTTCCAGAAAAAAAGGTTGTCACGAAAAAGAGGAAACGGAGGAAAACCGATTTCGCTTTGTTCCCAGTTTTTCACGCAAAAGACCTGATAAGAGAAACTGTAGCAAGGAGAAGAAGAATTGTGTGAGAGATAGCATATTGGAATATTAAAAGAGCCTTTCAATGCCGTGTTCATGGTTAAACATGTAATATGTTTTAAAGATGGTTCGCCATAGCAACGGATGCAGTTCAAGGTCCTTTTTGTGTACGTTAAGGTGCCGCTCACACGTCAAAACACGTCATTTTTCTTGCAAAAACGTTTTTGAAACAGACAAGAAACCGTCGTTGCTGCTATTTCCGTTTTCATGCAAGACTGATTCTCCGACCGACGGAGGAGAAGAAGCCTTTAAACAAAATTATTGAGCTCAAACGAGAGAATAAAAGACTCTGTGTAAAAACGAGGCTGACTCGGTGCTGCCAATAAATCACTGTCCTGGTGACACAATATTTTTCCGCCACAAAGGGGGCAATGAAATGAAAGAGAAGAGTTGCCCCACAACGAGGCACTCCATTAGTATTTCCAGTTGGATGTGTGTGCCGCCAGATGGCTACTACTGGTATTATTCTACTACAGTACTCCCATTTCTAGGTCGTCTCTCCTGAGAGGAAGAGGAGGAGGAGACGGTTTGGAATAAGCTTCAGTGAGCAGGAGAGAGAGAGAGAGAGAGTAGAAGTCAGTGGAAATAAAAGGCCTTAGTTATGGACTTGAAGTAGGAGCAAAAAGGTGAAGAAAGAAAGGAAGTCTGTGTGATGATGGAAGAAGTGGAACAAAGGTCGCGGCGGCGTCGGTGCATGCGACGCGTTCGTCTGGCAAGAAAGGCCTCAGGGCTGGATCAATAAAGGGAAAAAATGAACGAACGAACGCTTTTAAAGACGAGATGGTGTCATATACTGAAAAATGCATTTATAGTTGTAGCTTCCGATAGAGTAAGCTTTGCATAAAATTGTTTCTGGTAGATATTTATTCATGCTTTTTTCCTCATGCTGTTTTCCTCCATTCTGGCCTTCAGCACATGTCACTCTCCTCAATGAAAGGGGGCTCAAGAGTTAAATAAACAGAGTCGTGACACTTTTCACATAATCACGTTTAGAGGTCCATTGAGTTGCGAACACGAACGTTCAACCTCTATTCTAAAGGAGAGCAACGTGCAGCAGCCGGAATAGGAGAGATAATCTCTTCCTATCCAGCAGATTTAAATTTGCCTCTGAATTTAGCTACTTCTCCATTTTATTCCTTCTTCTTCTTCTCCAGTTACCCCCTCTTTTATGCCATTTTTCCGCTTATCAAGAAGCGGCGGCGGCGGAAACTTTTTATGTCCCTTCTTCCAAAGAATAGAAATCATTTTTCGTCTGCTGCTCTCACTCACTCACGCCCCCTATTTTGTAAGAAAAATGAAAATATTTTCAAAGCTCCCTTTTCACCCAGTTTTGTGAAAATAAGGAATGATGAAAATGCGGGCACTACTTTCTCTTCACCTTCTATTACTCTTTGGCGGCATACGTGCACAAACACGGCTCTCTAACTGTGAATAAAGAAAACACAATGGGAGAAGAGAAAAAGAGAATCCCTTAAAAGGGTATTTCTGGCACACACACTTCTTAGCAGCTGCAGTGCAGCCAAGCAGCCGCAAAAGAGGCTCTAAATGGCCCGAAGAGAAAAAAATAAGATCAACAGCTTGGCAAAAAAGAAAGAAGGAAGTATAAGGCCAAAATAGTGGTACAGTAGTAGTACCGTAGTAGTAGTCTTGCTCCCCTCCCTCAGCTGGCATATACAGAGACATTAGCCGCAGTGATGATGGCAAGGTCGATGGCTCGCACAGATATCTAAAAGGTATATTAATGGCAGAAGGAGGGGAAAGGATAATGATAAAGGAGAAATGGCCTTTAGAGGGGGAAGCAGTGTTTTAAATGAGGTCAAATGGGGCCAGATGCGAGCTAGAGTTGTTGCATGTTAGAAAGGATCAAGAGCTGGAACAGGAAATAAATAAGTAAAGATGGATGGATTTGAACTGGGAGATCCATCATAATTAATTTTCAAACTGTTTAAATAAGATGTTTAAATTGGTTAATTGGGCCATTTAGTGCTTTCGTTTTAACTGGAGGGAGAAAATTAGCAAACAGAGTACGCTGTTAGAACGTGACTTGAAGTCTTCTCTCTTAATTGGCGCACAAAATGAAGCCATAGAACAAAGGGGGAAATCCTGTTTGAAATGTGTGTCAAATAAAAACATAAAGGTTTGAACAGTACTCGTATTTGGAGTTATTTCAATTTCCAGTGACGTTATCGAACGACATTTGAGTAAGACTAATAGCAATTCTTTCCTCAAGATTTGATCATTTCTCCTCCAATTTATCTCTTTCACTCTCGACAGAGATACGTCCACTGTCAAAATGTGTATAAAGCACTTTCTCTTTGAAGTGATCCGTCATGTAAAAAGTGTAGAATACACAAAGCGAACAAAGCTTGGAAAGTCAAGATCAAGAGAGACGTTTATTGCATCTCCAACCGCTATCTGGCGTTCTCTTTAATACGGTTAATGTCATGGTCGTTCTCTAAACTGGAGTTTATGTGGCAGGAATAAGAGTTATAAATTTGCATCTAGAGAGAGAAAGCTCCTTCATTCTCAGGTGGAATGTCGTTCTCTACTTTGTTGCCTAGTTTTCCATTATTCGTGCGTAGTTTGCGTCATTTCTGCACCAGCAAGTGTCGGAACTTGCGTCTCATTAATCACAAAAGAGACTCAAAAAGGCCGCTTCAAAAGCACAGTTTCAAGGTTGATACTGCAGATTAAGCTCTCTGGCCAAAACCTTTGAAGGTGAATCCTCTGCGCCAAAACCCAATGCATAATAGATCAGATCAATAACTGGAACACCTTTTCCCCCACAACTCTAACATTCCTTTAGAAGTCGAGGAAAGGTCAGTAAGGCAAATGTATACAGCATCATTTTATTATCTCTGGCATTGCAACACAGCTTCCTTCCTTCCTCTTTCCTCTTTCCGCCTTGTCTCTTTTGGGAGGAGGGGAATGGCCTTATTGTAGCTAGACTCTTGGATCCGTACACGGCCATCAGACTGTCTTGATTGGCAGCTGCCCCAATGCTGAGTAGTATTCGGAGGCCTCAGCCCGCCTATGGTCTGAAAACAATGACACTCACTCTACTCTCAAGACGATGACAAGGAGCTGAGAGAACTAGAAGCAACAGTGCAAAGAAGGAAGTGAAAGAAGGCACTTTGGCAACGAGAACGAAAAGGGGGAGCAAATTTACGCCAAAGTGCAACAGGGCTGTTTTCCCCTTTTTAGTGCAATTAACGACGATTTAATCTTGACATTGATTGCAGAGTTAGCTGGGAGAAGGAGAAACGACGGTGCTTTTCTAATCCAATATTAACACGTCTTTTTAGACTTTTAGCCAAACCCGGATCTGGAAAGTAAATAGCAAAACGGCGCTTTTTACGTATGCAGATTCTCTCACACGGCTGAAACTTGCATGGACTTCTTTTCTTCCTTCTTCTTCAAAGGTGTTTCAAAGTCTAGAAGGAAAATAATATAATATTCATGCGTTTTCTTCTGCTCACGTTATTCATATACTTTGGAAGAAAGGTTTGTCAGTCCGAGGGAGCCGGAACTGGGGAGTAGCCAGTTCTAGACAGGCTTCTTGCCCATGGGAAGGATGAAGGAAAAGGGCTTTTATTGTTCTCAATCTTTCAGAAAAAGCTCTTTTCGTCTTGCATGCACTTTTTAGCAAAAAAAAGATAAAAGAAGGGGTTACTGAGAAGAGAAGACGGGCCAGTCATACTTTAATAATAGGATATTTTTTCCAAAGAAAAACCCGAGAAAATTTGGACCGTAGAGTCAGTGAGGCATAAATATGATTATTTTGCTGAATTTGCAGTACAATTACACAACAAAGCATTTGTCCAGCTCATCCATTTTCAACATGATTAAAGTTTAATATTTTGGCAAATATTCAAATATGGTCCTTTAGAGCCCCTCATCATGTCAGTGTGGCTCCCCATCACATTTCACTCTTTACTCTCGCGTACATTTTTCACCCATCGAGTCTAAAGTGCTTTTTCGAAAATTAGAAAAAAGGTTGGCTCTATCCATCTATCTCGAATGTATATATATGCAGCAGTAGCAGCAGTGTTTCAATGGAAAGGCGAGTAATATAATATAGCCAGCCTGGGGGATTCACCTATATATTATTTTCTGTTAACTTCGATGCTCTGATGGATAAAGCGCGCCTTTTCTTTTCTCGATCTAACAAGATCCATACGTGTCTGGACACGATTGAAACCGACTGTTCACGCTCAAACCTGTCCAATGAAGCTCCCCGTGCATGTATTACCCGATCCACCCACGTACATATAAAAAGAAGTGTATAGAGAGCGAGTTTCTTTTATGGGTAGATACAATTTTCTCCATTTTAAAATATGTTCCTTCAACGTCATGTTTCTTCTGCTGGTCATAGAAGATGAGGCTAATAAAATTCCAGCTTCCTTTTCAGGTGTGTGTCATATCCTTGCTGTATGGGAAGAGAGAGAGACACTCTAATGCTCCCCAAGGAATAAAGAAAGAAGAAAGAAAGGGTTCACTGACAGTATTTCTCTTCAGGTCTCCGGGGAGTGCGAGAACGCAGCCAAAAGAAAAGAAGGGATTTTCATCTCTCCCCAGATTTGACGTTTTGTATATTCTCTCTGGACATTGATAAAACAGACGTAAACATGATGACGTCTTGAAAAGGTGGATTGTAGCTAGTTGTTGAGGTATTTTTTCTTCTTCTCCGTGATGTAATGGAGAGTTTGTTTGTTGTTGTCCAAATCCCTCAGCTCATCCGTCAGCATCAATCAACCAATCAAGGATTTCGTAGAGCCCTCCTCAACTCAGCTCAGCCTCACACATAACAATCACAGCTCCCATAAAACCACCTTCTTCCTACTTCCCACCACAATATATATCCCTTTTACAACTTAATACATGTATATCAATCTCTGAGGTAGGAGTAATTTCCTTTTGTGTGTATAGATGAGTAGTTTGGAGAATGAGTAGGAGGAGGGTCATTAATGTAATCTCCTCCTCTCTTCCCCCTAGACACACACACTATTATTATGATTATGATGATAGCATGATATTGGAAGTAAAGAGTCAACCCTTGCTCCCCTTTCATCTCCTTCTTACATGTTGTGATGAAGCCAAAAGAAGGCTTTTTTTCGAGGGAACATGAAACATGAGACTGAGTTGGACCTTGAGAATACGAACTGTATTATGATACCATGTTGATGAACGTAGACTAGTAATGTACTTTATTACAAGCGATATGTTCGGCCTTAAAAGATAAAAACTTTGTCAATTTTGACAGTTCTAAACACTTGCGCGATGATGATTCCCGCTATCTTTCCTCTACCCCTTCAGATTCGCTTGGTGATGCGGTCGTGCTCGAAAAAAGAAAGGAAGCAAAGTTTTACCCGCTTTGAAGGAGGAAAAGAGGCCTTTGAAGTTTTTCCCTCCAAGTCCCTTTTAATTTCCCCCTCTTACAGCTACTTCTATTTCGTCTTGAGGTAAGAAAGAGAAAAGCAGCACAGCTTCTTTTTTTTCTAGGGCGTCAGCGCTGTTGCCGGGAAAAAAACTTTAAAGCCGCTAGGCGGGAGGACAGTTTCAAGGAAACATTGCTATTGTTGTTGTCACTATATATAATATTTTCCTCCTCTAGACTCATCCAATTATGATATTCTAATGAGTTGCAACATTATGCATATACTACGAAAAGCCCTTTTTGTTGGTTCAAGTCAGACTATTGAAGGCCTCTTTATGCTCGTATGCATCTGTTTCCTCTGTACCCAAGGAGGAAGACTGGAAGAGAAAGGCACGCCTCTGTGTGTATATACATTCCTTCAGTTTTGTGAGCTATCTATAGAGATTTATATAAAGAGAAATAAGGCAGGTCAGAAAGAGCGTCGGAATTCCCCTGGGACGTCCGGGAACCAGGAGAGGCCTCCTTTCCGCCTTAAAACTTATTTATACGACTTAAGACTCCCTCCCCAATCGAAACAACACATAAAATGCATCACCAATGAAATAAGGGGCTATCTTGGGGGCTCTGAATGCAACTCTCCACAAAAGCGTGTCTATAGCACTGCATCCCCAACTGGGATTTCCCTCCTGAAGAAAGATCTGAGCCTGTCCCTCTTTTGTCTTGGGCATTGATGTCACACAAAGCCTTCTTGTTGCCCCCTCCTGCTGCTGAGTCCCTTGTTGGGATTGATATACAATCCTTGAGTGACCGGACAGACATGCTTGGCAGACAGACACACCAACAGACAGACGTGACTGAAGGAGATAGTGAAAGGTGAGAAGGCAACAACAACATACAGACATACGTGGACAGAGGTCAGTGGTTTGCCACCTATCAATCTTCATTATTGCGAGTAACACAAAGGACTTTTGGAGTAATCTGCTCCGTACAATCTATCCGCACACATAAGTGCACACGTGGTCGGAGAATGGGCAAAAGAAAGTTTTCCTCGGGTGGATCAAGTTTTGTGAGGAGTCAGATAAGTAGAAGGAATGGACTTTAGTAGGCCAAGGATTCCAGGAGCTGAATTAGCCCCATCCTGCGGTGGGATTTGTATTGCCAAGAACAAAACTCCTACGTCATCGTTAGAGGGAAGGTAAATATGTGTGACCATTGACAGGTGAAGGCAGCTTGGTATGCTTTCTTAGAGTACTCGGCCAATTTGAATGAATCAAAGGGTTAATCCGCCCTTGAAATAGAGGAATAAATTCTTTTTTGCTCTTTACAGCTAAAAGTGAAGACAAAAGTAAAACACCAGAGGACTGCTCTGATGTCCAATGTCTCGTTAGCCATTATCCTCACTCTCGAATGGAGTGCTTATTTTTCCTTGCAGCTCACTCAGTTTTTTGCTGCGGGCGGAAAAGGTAAAAAAGAACTGAAGAACTTTTTCTTGTTCTTCTTACTCCAGCTTCTTCTGCCAAAGAAGAAGAAAAAGAGATTGGTAGAGGGGAAAAGTTAACGTTCTACTGATGTGGGTGGGATAGTATTATATTTAAATAATTTTAGAATATATGCATTAGTGTCTCAATATCTCTATGCAGTTCTAAAGATAAACTTTTAAAGAAATCATTGTTTGAAAACAACTTTCCTTTGCAAAAGATTGCATGATATTTGCCGTACTCTTCAAGAATACACCAATCGCCAATGCAGTGTAAAGGTTGATGCAAAATACTCTCTTGGCCTTCAAAACCCCGTGTTATTTTTTCCAGCTCTGCTTCTGGCAGCTCTTTCTTCTTCTTTTCACCGAGTCAGCAGCTATAGCTGGCTTCTTCTATATTTGAAGGTGTATCGATCGCCTGTGGATAAAAGAACACTTTGTTATCCTTGTTTAGATATTCATGCTTTTTGAATACATTCCCCAAAAGCCACTTGAATTGATAGAGAGACGGTTTCATAACGGAAAATTCTAGTGTTACTGCGGAAACGATTTTTTTGCTATTGCAGAACACTGTAAGTAATTTTGTGCATCAGCCATCAAATTAGGTGTACAAGTAATATTTGCACTTTTAAACCGGTATTTACATTCTCACCATAGCAACTTTTCCCCCCGTTGCCACCACACAAGAAAACCTGGTTAAGCAGTCCCGGCATCATCTATCATATTGTTGTTGCAAGACCATTTTCAGTTTTATATATTATCGGCTTCGTCGCCCACATAGCACAGCACTAGGCACATGTGAGAGATAGATAGATGTAGCGGTTGGCTGGAGAAGGAAGGAAAGAAAGAAGAAGAAAAGCCAGTAATAATAATAATAATAATATATCGTGGTGGAAAAATGACGGAGAGAGCAAGATAAAAGAGCGATCGAAACAGAGAGAAGGGATTGTCTGCACTTTCATACTTGGCTGAGTTAACAACATTTAAAGTTTTTACAGTGTGTGACTGTTGCAATAAATAATAAGTGGCAATCTGATTTGAAATTGACTGTGTCTCCCAATCCATACAATTCTTCCGGGGTTTCTTCCATTATTTTCCTTTGCTGCTCCCCAGGGACGTCTCAAAACAAGAAGTGAGATTACAATGTAACCTTACATATCGCATGACAACGAGCAGTCAATTACTGTAATAGCAGCATTCTTGCCGTTGTTTAAACTTTGCACGCAATTGTTTTAGTGTATTGTGCACACGATCGAGAATTGCATTCACGCTTCAAACACAGCTATGGAAATAATGTAGAAAAGCACACAAGAAGGATGTTGTTTCAAAAGTCGCGTTTTTGCTCTGTACACATCAAGCTCAGCTGTAGGTGAAAGGATCTTCTTTTAGCTCTCGTATATATTGTTTCTGAGTGGCAAAAACCGGGAGGAGGCTTCTCCATAACCGAAAAAGTAAAGCATTCTAAAAATCGAAAAGCTTCCTCCTCTGCCAAGAGCGTTTAAAACACTGTTGCAGCATTTGTCAGAAGAAAGAAAGTCTCTTTTTGCAGGATATTTACGATTCTCTCGCGAACTGAAAGAATTGATCCTCATTTTCTATTTCCTTCCATCACACCAATGCAAAGAAGAAGAACTTGAAAAGCACTCTAGCCTCACTTTGAAGGGAAAAAACTCTTGGCAGCTTTCCGTTTTCTCTATTTTAGCAGGGCCAGCAAAACAGTGGTAGCAGCAGCATCTGCCTCAGCAGTGCAAAATGAAAGACTTACCAGCTCTAAAACACCCTTTCCGGACCCTTAATAATCCTACATCACTTTCCCCATTTTGCACTCAGCGCCCTTTTTGGTCACACCAAATTAAGGTCGGAGTTTTGTATTTGAAGAGTAAACAGGAGAGGAAGGTTTGCTTTGGAAAGGCCAGAGGAAAAATAACAGAAAGATTAATTAACTTCGAATGTGATGTTTCAGCAGGAGAAGGAAAAGGTCGATATATATAAAACATATACACGCTAATAAAATATTTTATTGCGGTCGCTGAAGGCTATAAAGAACGTTATTGACTGGTATGTACTTTCGTGAATGCATCTTATATTAATTAAAGCAAAGTTGATTCAATCTGTTGTACTTTAAAGCTGATGTACTTTCTATCTAAAATGCTTTCTTCTAAACGTGCGTACACAACATCAAATGGAAGCCTTTCTTTTGTCATTTATAAAATGTGGACAAAAGGAGTGGAAAAAACTTTTAAAACGTGTATGCAAAGAGTTTTGTCTCGTACTAGCATCAGAGTTGAGCTTTTAAGAGGAGAGCTGTGTGTTGTGGGACGAAGAAGAAGACTCGATCGTAATTGCGAAAAGAGAGAGAGAAGCAGAACAAAAAACGAGAAAACTTTTTCAACAAAAGGCAAAAAATAATGGCCAAAAGTTTGTTCTTGTCCCAGTATTGGCGGGAAATCGCCATTTTCGCAGTGAGCAACAGATCTAGTTCCATTACTCCAAAAGTACCCGCCGTGATGACGATGCAGTTTGGCGGGGCGTGAAAAAAAACATGATTCCACCAAGCTACTTTTTGCCTTCTTGTGTGTGCTTCGATTAATCGTTTTGTGGGGCACATGTAACCCCTCCTTTGCCCCCCACTCAAAGGTGAAAGAAACTTTTTTGGGGGCAGACTGAGCTCTAGGATTGTGGCTGCGTGTGGAGAACGGACGTTGTTGGACGATTCCACTCTGAAAACCAACTTTTTCCACCCAGTAGGAATTTCTTCCTCAAAATTTCTTTTCTTAGTGTGGGTGTCAGAGCCATAGGTGGACCGGAATTTAGATCATGAAAGACTTGTTAAACTTCAACAATTGACCCCTTTGGCCATGTATGGCTTCCTACCGTGTAAAAAGGGAAGGATGCTGGTTGTAATTAATTTCTCTCAAGTCTTAAGATGTTCAAGCGTGACTTTCTCTCTTTTTTGCAAGTGGGAGAAGAAGATTTTTTGGCAGTCGACGAGAAAGCAGCTTAAAGTTTATTTTTCTTCCTTCTCAGAATTTGAAAATAAGAAATTAAGGGATTTTTGCAGGATGTTAATTGAGCACAAGAAAAGAAGAAAGAAACAGATGTCGCAGCTCTTATAAAAGAATGGAAAGGAGCTTTTTTTATTCGTCTATTTCCGAGAAAAGTCTTTGTCATGACCCGCTTGTACTGTTATTATTATTTTGTTTCAATGGCATATTACGAATTCAAATGCGTTGTCCAACTGTTGACTCTGACTAAAAAGAAACAGTTATGTAAATGGAGCAATAGTTTGGCTAATGCTGACGGATGAAATTAGGCAAAGTATTGCTAAAGTTGAACATTCATGATTGCTATGTCTAAAAAAGTGCGTTTCTTTTACATGACACATATCCAGTTGAAACAAGATCCAGTTACCATGCTGAAAAAGTTACTCAGAATACACGATGATCCCAATTTCACCTTATTTGGCGCTGTCAGCAGCAGCAGCAGCAGCTCGGCCCCGGTTCACTAAACTCAGCCAGGGCTAAGCTGTGCGGTGATCCCAAGGACCGATTTTCAGTTCATGAGGACGTGACGAGAATGATCGAGAGGATGGCTGAAGAAAGTTAAGGCAGGGATGACACTTTCTATAACAGTCTTATTTACTGTTAAATGGTGTGTTTTACACTATTTGAGAAGCATTATGGCAGCCCTGGAAGGCCTTCAGCTTTTTCCCTCCTTATATTCCCCGGCTAAAGTTTATGGCTTATAGAAATATAATGTAAGAAATACACCCTTAACAATATTGAAAGAATAGGGAAGAATAAAAAAATCAATATGGGAAGAATCTGGCCTAGTTATTGCAGCGACGCCGTAGGATTAATAATAATATTTATGCAAATTATATTCAGCATAATGGTATTACTACTATTGCTGATATTCGTTGATGATTCCAGCTGTCTCTTTTCCCGCCGGATAAGAAAAGGACATTTTCTTACTACAACGAAAGCTGCAACATCAATACTAAAGTTTTATCCCATAAAAAGGGACTCGCTTTATAGCTATAATTTGTTGCACTTTTCTTCTTCCTCTTCTTCGATTACTTCCAGAAAAGCCGGCAGATCAGCCGAAGGAATGACAACAAATCCTTTGCCTGGAAGAAGAAGAAGAAGAAAAGTTGTCTTCTTTTTCAGTATGCCTCATTTGTCTGACAACTCACTTGAAAGGAGAAGTTAAAGAAGAATATTGCAGAGATACAAATTGGCGCACAAATCGGTAAAAGCCAAATGCTAATAAAGAATGAGAAAAACTACTCGGCTATATTTTCCGCTGACAGCAGCGATACTGAAAACGATCATCAACATTGGAAAGCTGCACGGATATAATAATAAAACCTAATATTATAAGACGATTTTAGACGTGGGGGGAAATGCATTTAATGCTCTCTTTTAGTTCTCCGCATTGGGTTTAACTGTTGCGCGCCTCAAACTCGTATAAAAAGTCTTTGCACATCTATTTCAGGTGTAGGAATCCGTTATGTGATCTTGATCCCACATATTTTCCTAAAAGTTCTTCTTCTCCGTTTCCATTTCTGACAGAATGGTGCATTGTTTGGCCTTTGTAGCAGAAGACAGTTTTCTCATCTCTATCTGAGGCAAGAGAGATACTTGACTGTCAATTTCAAGACGTATACGACAGGAAACGCCAAAAATAGGGGAACGGACAAACTGACGGAGGGGAACAACAAGATCGCGTACTCTGTATTAACCTTAGTACACGACAATCCTTTATTATCTTATTACAACATGTTCCATTAGGCTCATTTCGATGCAGACGGGATCGTGTGTATGTGTCGGGAGATGGGTTAATAACATCGAAAGTAAACAGGCTTTCCAACTCAGACATGAAGAAGATGGTTGATTACAGAAGGATTCCATTATCTGGATATTAACTCAATACAAAACATCTTCAACGTCTCAGTTTGTCATTGCAAAAGTTGATCGAGTTAATATCGGATAGTGTACTTGTCGTATCCCAAATATATATTTTATATGCCTTGGACAAAAGTTTGTCCAAATATGTCTATTATTTATTCCTGCAACAACGAGGAGATCGGAGAAGAGCTTTCCTTTCTGCATTTTTGCCTGTAGGGAATTGAAACACATTTCAAAAGTATACCGAAGGGCCTTCGTCTGTAGTTTCCTCTCTGAGGGGGAAATATAGAAACGCCTTCGAAAGTATCTCTTCTTCCACCCCCTCCTCACTTTTGGCTACATCTCACATGTCCAAAGCCGCTCTTAGCAGCTCTTTGAACCGTTTTAAAGCCCTCTTTCACTTTGCATTTCAGATTCCACTGTCTATTTCTTCTGCCGCTGGGAATATCGGAAAAGAAATCAATTGACGGAAAAGCCATCTCGGTGAAAAACGCAGGAATGACTTTTGTTGTTGTTTGTGAGCTTAGAAATGATGATATGACGCCGTTTTGCACATCTTAAGTAACTGTCAGAGGAAAGTTTAATGTATGGAACTACGCTTTTGCAGGTAAAATATGTATTATAGAAGTTTGCATCCTTCGGATATTGTCCTAATTCTCTCGTTATGAAGTGCTTTTTGCAACTTTGTTCAGTCGAATTATCGTGTAAAGTTGTTCAAAGTTGAGAGCAGCAAATTCGATTCAATCCTGCGGCGGAGAAATTGTCCCGATTTTTTCATCTCCTCTAAAAGTGTTTTAGCAAAATTTCATTTTAAAAAGGGTAGGAAGCATAATTTGAAGAGCTCTGCGGCAAAATAAGATTTCCTTTCGTAAGTTGGGAATAAATGTGGGGCTGAAAAACACCATGTAATTTTCTACTCCGACCTTGCAGCTTCCTCCCTATGAAGCCGGTACCACTGCCAGACTGGCTTCGTGATATCAATAAGAGATTTGGGGGAAGATCGCATTACTTGAAAGTAGAGATGGCGATTCTTTCTCCTCAAGTTCTTTTGTGCCGTACAACACTCACATACCTCAAAAATTGAGCATAAAAGTACAACCTCCTCGTACATCCAGAGTTAAATTTAAAAAAGGGATCTAAAACAAGGATCTAAAACATCAATATCGATCAGCAGCAGCGACGTTTTTTTTCTTTCTTATCATGACATTTCCATCGAGCTATAAGAAAATGAAATTTGACCGACCATTGAATAAAATGTGACACTATCGACATTTCCTTACCATGCCGTCTTGTCCATGATGCAGAGCATGATGGTCAGGTAGATGAGCGCATGCCTGGGGTTGAACCCGGCCGCCCACGCGGCTGAGGCGCCTGCTGCCATGGCCATGGTCTGTGGGCGGGCTACCTGCTCAGCAGCAGCAGCAGCAGCCGCAACCGACGGCCGCCAGGAGGCCAACCGGCCATCAAGACTACCAAGCACACTGGGCAAAAAGCACTATATTAAGGTCCAAACACTGCGAATATCACATTTATGAATTATATCCAACTCCTTCTTCTCCTCTACTGGTTTTGCAATATTATTGGAGTTAATGTCAAATCATTCCTTCTAATTCAATCTTTGTAACGCTACTTAATTAATCATAATTGGAGCCTCAGCTGCTGTACTCTCCTCCTCAACGACGTAATATTCACGAAATCGATGCATGCTGTGAAATTATTCATCAACATGGCTTTGAATGAAAACTGCCTCCTTCTCCTTCTTATTATTATTCTCTGGCTACGGGCTCAGATCAGGTGAAAAACTGACGATTTCTGGCTCTGCTGCCTAGATAGCAGAGAGACAGAGAGAGCCTTCTTTCTTCTTCGTCCTTCTCTTTCCAATGGCGTTCGGAGCCTTGGAAGGCCGTTGGACGAGAAGAAGAAACACGCGGGTGGCCTTGATGGTACAAAAGGACTTTCTCTCTTTCTCTCTAGGCAAAGAAATTAAAGAAAGTGGAAATGGATGAATCTATAGAAATGTATATGAATTATTTTAAGTGCCATATTGAAAAAGACACTTCCAATTCAAGAGGGAAATAATTTTTCCCCTATTTATCCATATTATTCTGTTGAAATGTTGAAGTTTGCTAATGTTGACGGAGATGATTAAAACGTGTTTTTTTGCACACTAAGCATTCAGAGGGGAAAAGTCCCCTTTCCTATAGGGAAAAGGTAGGTTAAAATATGCATCTCTGCTGGCAATAATTGCTTAGTAATGACTTTGGCTCGAGTCCAGAGGAAAAGATGCGATTTGATTAGTCGACGCACACATAGTAGCCATCAATGATGATTCGGGGGGAAGCCAGCATGCAGAATTTTACTCGCAACTCATAGTAGCTCATTAATTATTATTATTAATAACAGACGTCATTGCTATACACTATAATTTAAAATTAATGTTAATAGTACTTTTTGATGACGTGGGTTATCTCTCCCGAGCCTTACAATCTATCCATTGATTAGCTTCTGTGCACTTCTAACTCTCGAATAAGTTTAAGAGAGAAGTGCGTATTTCTCTGCTGCTATTGAGCGATATATTTTCCATCTGAGTTTCTCTCTTGATTAGAACTTTTTGAAATAAAAAATGGGAAATCTAAGAGTTATAAAGGAAGTCAATTTTAAGCAAATAGCACATAAACCATGTTTGTATCATTTTGACCGCCTTGGTTTGTATGTGTTTTGTTATTAACATTCAAGACTCTTTAGACCCACAAAGACAACGTGCAACCTTGGCATAAGCAAAGAGTGAATAAAATCTGCTGAGTTACTTCTTCCAATCAACACAGCGATTCCATCTGCTGAAGAAGAAACATTGATCTCCAACAGTAGGTAGAGCTGCCTTTGTAACTGAAATTCCTTTCCTTGAGTGACCAGAGAGCTATGGTAGCAGGGCTTGTTTTATGGCCCGGAAAAAAGAATAAGATACTTTTGCAAGTACTCTAAACCTCCACAAGGCAAGAGAGTCTTCCTGTTGTACCACAGTCGATACAGAGAGAGCTCCAACCCTATTGCTGTTGGAAGCAGCTCCCAAGTTTGTCAGTTCGAAGTAGTTTCGTATTTCTTTTGTTGCAGTTCCTTCCTTTCCGCAATCAATCTAATCAGGGTCCGGCGGTGTTTTCTTCTTCTTCTCGAGAGTGGAATGAGAGGAGAGCATCCAATTTGTTAAGTCAGAGAACGGTTTAAGTCGCATCATATCAAACAAGACAAACCAGATTTAAAGAGTGCAGACGATGTGAGGAAACTTTTCAGAAGACAATACAATCTGATAGAAGCTGAAGAGAGAAAGGAAAGCTACATAGTACGTCCAACAAGTTTTGACCAGCGTTTCTTACTTTTATACCTTCACTCGTCTCTGTTTCCGGCTAGCTATGCTATGAAAACCTTTTAGCCACTTTTATATTTTTGCAAGCGGAAAAATGGACAGCGGCAGAGAAAAACCCATTTATAAATTATCGCCTCCCTCCTCCTCCATTTTCCGACAAGTTTTTTTTCCTGCCAGCTATATGTGCCCATTGCTTTACCAAAGTCACAATCATCTCTCACTGTTGCTTTCTCTCTCTCTCTCTCTCTCCTCTCACTCTCCATCATACTTGCATCCGACAAGAGGATTTTTGCACCCTGGCATTTTTCTCCCACCTCAGTTTTTACTCTCGCCGAAGTGAAAGGGGAAAATGGCAAAGGAAGAAGGATAAAGTTTGAGCCAACTTTTTCTGACAGGATAATTGGATGCTCTTGAGCTGTTTCGTC
>LR139731.1:0-25677 GCA_900659605.1 Tisbe holothuriae | reverse complement strand
CGGGCGGGCGGCGCAGCCCCCCCTCGGCCCGGGCGGAGGGGCGCAGGTCGCCCTCGGTGACGTCAGTCTGCGCGCGCCAGGGGGCCGGGGAGGGTGCGGCGAAAGGACGACAGAGGATGCCCATCGCAATCACACCGGGCACGGCGTAGTAGATCAACCTGAAGGCAATGATCCCCGCCATGATGTCGATCTCGGACCAGGCCGGAAGCAATGCCAGCAAGGTGAGCTCAAACGGGCCGACGCCGCCCGGCGTACCGGTGACGAGGGCGGCGGTCAGGGCCAGCAGAAAGGCTGGGAAAAGCAGACCGTAGTCGATTCCGACACCCGGTGGCATCAGGATCCAGAGCGCGCCCGCCGCGCAGAGCGTGTCGATCAGCGCGAACACCAGAAAGAACAGCATCGCGCGCAGCGGCAGGAGTTCAAAACGCCTGCCGAATATAATCAAATCTGAGTGAAGAAACGCGCGTAAAATAATGAAAATGAAGGAAAGTATGATGAGTGAAGCCGTCAGAATGGGAACGGGTCCGACCGGGCCAATCAAGGATGTAAGGGCGATGACGCCGATCAAGCCGAAGAAAAACCAGCCAGTCACTGCCAGCGTAATGCGAGCAGCCTGTGACGGGCTCAACCCCGGCAGCATGCGCCAGCGTGCCAGCGCGCCCACGAAAAGCCCCATACCAAGCACTTGACCCAATGCAATTGCCGCGCCGCCGGAAACACCCGACGATCTGGCGTCATAGCCGGTGCTATAATGGCGGTGGATCAGCACATCGTATTGCCCAACGGCCCAGCAACTGATCGCGGTGGCCAGGGCCGCCAGTGGCGCCTTGCCCAGCTGCAGCCGCTGGCGGTGGAGGTGGCTCTGAAGGAGGTGGAGACTATGGAGGAGGAAACAGTTATGGTGGCGGAAGTAACAACTATGGAGGGGGTGGCAATTATGGTAACACTGGTGGCAACGGAAACTCTGATAGTGGTAAAAGAAGTGTAACTTCTTTAATATTAGTCTTTGGTTGTCATGCACCAGATATTCCTACAGTAAATAGAATTGCCACGCAGTTTGGTCAAATAATTTCATGTGTTACTGGCTTGCCTGCATAATTTGAGACTTAAAACTGTATCATCTTCTTACATTTTTTGGCACAACCTTCACCTCATACTAGTACTGCCAAGCTATCCATTGTTCATTATCATACCGCCGGAGAGGTACACCTGCAACACTATTGGCCAGCATGCAGCAGAGTTACCACGTTCACCCTAATCTGAGACTTATTTTACCTATTTCTCTTAGGCCAACAACAGCAACAGCAACAGCAGCAACCAGCTGAAGAAACGACTGCTCTCAGCACTTCTACCGATCCCGGAGACGACATCTCGTCCTCATTGGATTCTGGAGTTAGTGGATTGAACACGAAATGGGAAATTTCAGCATTAATTATCGTTACTTATAAACTAATCATGGCTTTCTAATGACAAACAAGTACATATTTATAATATATAATATTTTGAAATATATATTTTGTTATTACTATCTAGTATGACATTTTGAAGATAGCTACAAGGAAAGCAAACACTGCCAAGAGTAAAAACTTCTGTCTCTCTGCCCGGATCGAATCTCTTTGCCTATCCAACTGTTCTTGTAGATCTTCAAACTTGAATTCCTCCTCGGGAGACTCTTTTGAGAACTTGTCCGAGTCTGTAAAACGATTCACAGGAATGATCCGTTCAGACACTCTTTGAAAACGCTCCTCAAACTCTTTGTAATCCTGGCAGACATCTTCTTTCCTCAACGTGGCTCTGGGCCGATCATGGTCAAAGTCCTCACCAAGTATGAAATGACTAAAATCGCGTTTTCGATCTCTCCTGTCTTTGTAGAAGAACCGACTCTTCATTTTGGACATTGTCTCATCGTACCGCCGACCATCGGGTGTGCTGTGCCACTGATGCCTATAAAGACCAAGGTATATAGAGTCAAGGTATATAGAGTCAAGGTATATAGAGTCAAGGTATATAGTGTCAAGGTATATAGAGTCAAGGTATATATACTGTAGAGTAAAAAGACATTATCCTGCACTAAATAAAAGCATTACCGGGTGAGCGGAAAATTTTGAGACTTTTTAGACAAATAGTGTGTTTTCGAATAGTTATGGGATATAATTCCTGCATATTAAGTTTTATTTATATACTTTAAGTCAAGGTCAAGACTTTCTGAGGTTTTGGGCCAATTTTGTATAGATTTATCATTATTTCAACCCATTTTTAAATTAAGGGCCAAAGTACAAAAACGGGGTGTTCATTAAAACTCAAATATAGCTCAAAACGGGGTCTTAATTAATTTATAGGTAAAATTTGACACTTTTATCGTAATCAGCATGAGTTATTACATTAGTAACCAAATTTTGGTGTAAATCGATCTACTAGAGCCAACTATGTACACTGAAATGTCAAAAAATGACCAAAAAGGGTCAAAAAAGCTTACTACATAAAACGCGCGGAAATTTTTCAGGGTACAGTTTCAATTAAATGTATAGAAAATTTGTGGACCTTTGCAAACTTTTTTATGAAGCAAAAAGGACTCATTTTAAGTTGAATTTAGGCAATTTTGAGTTAAAAATGTGCCCAGAGGGCCAGAGAAACAATTTATTGAAGCCTACTTTTAGTCTCAAAATGTTCCGCTCTCCCGGTAATCTTGAGCTATTACCTTCCAGCATTCCTCGGATCTACATCCTTCTTCCTCCTCACAAAGTCCTTGGAAACCGGGTCCCATACATGATCCTTCCGCCACTGCCGCTCAGCATGCACCCGCTTCTCTGACCACCAGGAGGCCTCCTTGTCAAAGGCGTTCTCCTTGGTCCTCCTCCGTTGAGGGTGGGTCCCTGTTTTCCTGGGTCGAGGGGCTGTGGCTAGGTCGTATTCATGGCGAGTGGCCGGGTTCTGGAGGATTCTGTAGGCCTCAGAGACGGATAGGAAGTCTGTAGACGCTGTTGGAGACTGAAAAGAGTGGGGTTTGAGCTTTAGATAGCAGTGATAATGAAACACCTTGTCAACTTACGTTGTTAATATCTGGATGAATCGTTTTTGACAGTGTAAAGTATGCTTCTTTAATCTGCCTCATGGAAGCTGTTCGTGGAACTCCAAGAGTCTCATAATGACAATCTGAATTTGAATGACCGATGGATGACGACGAGAAGGATTGCACGGCGAGACATTTGTGGAAGACTTGGAGAAGTTGTGCTGGACTGAAAGTATGTCATAGAAAAAGTTATGCCATAAGCATGAAATATGCTTCTAATCTTACCCAATTACGTTACATGCATCTCCAGATATGTTGCTTAGCAGCATCATGATTAATGAAGATTCTTATTCAAATTTAAGCATGACAAGTTCTAAGAACATCAACTTTCAATTATTATATAAATCACATCTCAGCTGATATTTCCATTATTATGAAGATTAGTTCCAGAACAACCCGCCAGAGGGATCATGTTTCCAAACGGCAGCGCCATCTATTGACCTCAAAAGAGTTCATTTTCTGGCTGCGGAATAATAAAGAAAGCCTTTTGTTCCAGTCTGGTTGGAATTGTAAGAATGGCGCATGCGTATTAGACAGAAACCAACCAGGAGAGAAAGCCATAAAATATTTGGAAGTTTGTTTTATAAATAACATATGGAATGAACACGCCCAAGTTACATGTAAATGTGCGTATGCAATGAATTCGCTGAAACATTCTTAACAAGCACCTGTTAAGTGCAAAAATAATTGTTTAAGCATTATTACTGCGTACAAGGCTTAAAAGAGACTCTTCGTTATAGACATTGGGGAATCTACTTGGAAGAAAGGGAGCTTTCTCTGACAAAATCAGCTTCTCCGTCTATAACACAAAAGTCCGCCCCTCCAAGAAAAAGTGGACAAAAACCAAGAAACGGCGCGGTGTCAGATAACAGAGAATCCTTTCAAGTTTCACTCAAGAATGGCGGATCTGAACAGACAAGAGTCTGAGGACTCTGAGGACATCTTTGCATCGACGTTCTCGAGTGGGAGTGGCGGTGACGGCCACGCCCATGTGGTGGGCGGGAAGGTCAAGATTGCGGGGGAGGCGGGGAGTTACTTTGAGGCGGCGGCTGCGGCGGCAAATAATAGGGTGGTGGAAAGAGGTTTGTTGGGTTAGGCAGCTAGATTGATATCTGTAAATCATGTGGGTTGTGTAGTTTCTCTTCCGTAAAACAATACCTTTCTTCAGTACTCTGGCGCAATATGTCTTGCAAATAATATGCGCAGTAAGTTGAAAGAAAAGAAAAGTTTCTCTAATCAACTTTGACACAAGATGGAGACGATCTCTTACAATAGTTTTATATGTGCTTGACACTTTCCTCTTTCCAGACCCAGGTCTTGAGAAAACTGACCCTGTGAAGGTCTACAACCCTCTGCCCGCCCCCAACCCCACCGGCACGCCCACCCTCATCAACAACCAGCTCGTCCACAACAACAACGTGACCAACCAACGCAACATCATTGGCGGAGTGGCCATCGGTGGGCGGCAGGTCATCCCCAGGGACAGCTACAGCACGCCCAGCCCGGAGGAGCTGGAGGAGGAGGCGAGCGGGGATGCGTTCATTGAAGTCTCGGTCAGCGAGCCGCATAAGGTCGGCGAGGGGATCAGCTCATATCTGGCTTATAAGTACGTTTTATAGCTTTTTACATCATAATTAGTGCTAATGATCATGAACACAGGGTGACGACAAAGACCAACCTAAGCATCTTCAGTGAGGAGCACCGTAATGGAAGGGATTTCTCGGTGAATAGAAGGTTTTCCGACTTTCTCGGTATCCATGAGAAGCTGAGTGAGAAGTACCTTCCAAGAGGTCGTGTCATCCCACCGGCGCCGGAGAAGAGCATTGTGGGGGCTACGAAGGTGAAAATGTCAAAGGAGAACCAGGAAAAGCAAGTAAGTTGGGAAAAAATCTTGCTAAACATGCCAGCTGCCCTACTTTTCTCAAGTGACGCACTTTTATTAGACTAACGAAACAAACATGTTTAGAGTCCTGATTTGGTATCTTTTGATCTTTTAATTTCCAAGAAAGCACAGTAAATCAACAACAGTCTCATTTTGACTTACTGCTGCATGGATACAAACTTGATGAGGCTCTTTACAGTGTATAAGTAAATTATGGCATATTATTGGTCTTTCAGAGTAGCCTCACGAGCGGCATCTCCAACAGCTACCAGTCCAACCACATCTCGTCCGACGCCACCTCCGACCCCAACAGCTCCGACCCGAACCCTCCGAGCGGCAGCAGCTCTGACAGACAGCAACGGGAGTTCATCGCGCGCCGGCGTTACGCCCTCGAGCGGTTCATCAACAGGGTGGCGCAGCATCCCGTGCTCAGGAGGGATCCAATGTTTATCGAGTTCCTAGAGTCGGGGAGGGATCTGCCAAGGGCGACGTCCACCTCGGCGCTGTCTTCGGCATCAGTCTTTAGGTAAAGATCAAATGACATTTTGAGACATATGAGCTGGCTTTTGATTGAATCTAACAGAAACCATTTAAAATTTAATGGTAATCTCTAAAGTCTCACTCTAAATGATCACCCTGTATAATAAATTTGATTCCTTAATCAGGCTCCTCGGAAGAGTTGGCGACACCATGAACAAGATGACGTACCGCATGGAAGAGACCGACCCTTGGTACGAGGAGAAGACTCAGCAGATTGAGAGCCTGGAGACTCAATTCAAACGACTGCACGGCCTTGTGGAGAACCTCGTCCAATGCCGGCAAGATCTGGCCATGGCCACGGGAAACTTTGCCATGGGAACAGCAATGTTGTCCAACACTGAAGAGGCGCACTCCCTATCACGGTTAGTCATTGACGTACAATTTAGAGATTGTTCCTAATTCTATGATTTGTAGAGCCCTTGCCCACCTCGCTCGTGTCGAGGAGAAGGTTGAGGAGGTGCACCACCGTCAGGCTGAGGCTGATCACTACTTCCTGCTGGAGCTGGTGCGAGATTACGTGTCCCTGGTGGGCGCTGTCAAGGATGTGCTGGCTGAGCGGAGCAAGGTCTTCCAGAACTGGCAGCATGCGCAGAGTATGGTCATTAAGAAGAAGGAGCAGAAAGCAAGGTGAGGATTTGAAGTTATTTTTGACAGTTTGAAGATTATGTTTTTGAAGCATTGCATGCATGGTAATGTGTTATTATTTATACTAATACAGTCGATGTTGACTAATAGTAATGTAGAAGTTGCTAAATTCCCTACCTAATAATGTCTAAACTGTTATTATTAATGCTTTATCAATAAGCCAAATAAACTTAATAATAATCTACTATGGCAAATTTTATAGGCTTGAAATGGGCGGTCGCACCGACAAGATCCCCGCCGCCCAAGAGGAGGTCTCCGAGTGGGAATCCCGCCTTGAGGAGCACCAGACCAATTTCAACCAGATCTCGGCCGTCATCAAAACCGAGATCGACCTCTTTGAACGCTACCGCGTCAAGGACTTCAAGACGGCCATGCTGCAGTATCTGGAGGCGCTCACGGCCTGCCAGATGCAGATGGTCAAGCACTGGGAGGACTTCCTGCCAGAGGTCAAGAGCATTCTATTCTGAAAGTGGCGGGAGATTCAAAATGTCATGGGCCTTTGTATGATGTGGCTTAACCTTTTATAAATGAAGATGGCCATAAGATATGAAGGTTGTACCGTATCCATAGCGTATATAATTGAGCAATCATATGTAATTTTTCGATGTGATAGTGTATAATGATGATTATGGGAGGGTGAAATAAAGTAACATCAGTTTAAACCAAAAGCAAGGCGTTACTCTATTCATTTACATATATGTATATGTTTAATTAAAACCAGGCAACATTATTGGAGAAAACACTTATTTATAAATAAGAGTCAAATCATACGTAAATTCGTTTGACAGTTTCATCGTACGGTAGTCGGTGTTTACGTTACAAAAGCTGAACAACTGAAAAATTTCCTTGGAAACAAAACAAGAATAGGTGTTTCGGAACATCTAAGATATTATGTTGTTGCTACTGTACATAATTACTACACATATCTCATAATCTAGATCAAATAGCTTAAACTATTTCTGAGTGGATCCGGCACCATTCATGAGAAATGCCGAAAAATACGTGCACAAGCCAATATTTTAAAGGCCACTGTTTCCAATGAAAGCAGATTGGTTTTACTGTTTTCGTATGTGTGCAATGCTAATACTGGGAAGTTAGAAACGAGGAATTATCTCCGTTATACTTTTGTCAATAGCCAATAACGGCTAATATTATTAGGCGAAAATGTCAACCATTTACCAAACACTATCATAAGGAATACTCCCATTGTGTGCACATATCCAAGGCAATATTATATTGACTATTTCTTCCCAAGAATCGTACTCAAGCACCTTATATACATTTATATATTACTATATAAACATCGGGAAAGGAAATCAGTACATTATCAGTCATCAATAACAATGGAATGGTTATGGTTTACATTGTTTCTTATAATCTATTATATTTCCATGATAGGAGCAGAAAATGACAAACTCCTGAGCAATGTTTTGAGTAATCTTTCAAGGCAGCATTTTCATTGCACAGCGGTCTTAATTGGCGTTCCATTTGAAGTTGAAAGCCAATCTAAAATAACATTTGCATCATTTTCAACATTGGAAAATGTCACATTAGCTTCGATTGGTAGGGAAAATTGTCTCATATTAACAAGCTCAAACTTCAAATATGAACTTGGAAGTAACAAACAAAAGCTAGTTACTGTAAAATTGGTCATTGTTTTGAACATTCAAAAAGATCAAGTTGAGTACAAATCAATGGAAAGTGGCCATGATTTCCCCATAGACATTATCCATAGATATTCACGTAAGTATAATAATGCAACATATACAATGCTCATTTATTAACTACTCTCTACAGACGGTTACATCCAAACCTGCCACTGCCCCCATGCCGATCGAGTTGAGACCCGAATCCACCCAATCGGAACCCGTATCCTCTTTGGCGAATGCACGGGACTCCTCCACTCCAAGACATACCCAATCTCCTTCGTCGGCCTGTCTCCCTACATCAAACACGGGGTTAACGGATCCATCGGCGGCTCCGACGTCGACGTGCTCCGCGTCATCGCGGACCACCTCGGGTTCAAATTCACTTTTAAGCGGGAAAAGTACTGGGTGGCATTCGATAAGAAGAACAAGACATGGTCGGGCATGTACGCGAGTGTTGGTCAGCGGGAGGCCCTGCTCGGTGTTGGCCACCCACCCGTGTCGCACATGTTCCTCGGGTCCGGTATCGTATACTCACACTTTGTATACTTCCATGATGCGAGGTATATCAGTGCTAAGCCGGGTCCGCTGCCGCCGTATATCAACGTGGTGAAGCCGTACACGTTCCTGGTGTGGGCCGTCTTCTTGTCCTCACTGTTGGCGACGTGTGTTGCGGCGTGGGTGATGAGTAGTTATGAGGCGGGGTGTGCGGTATCCCCGATGAAAATGTATATGATAGCATTGAATCAGAGTATGTATAAAAGTTCTAATTAACTTGTTGACATGTATAACTTTTTTGTTCAGATACCCGAATCCCCGACAAGGTCTCAGTTTCCAGTCGACTGCTATTGATATCCTGGTTGTTTTGCATTTTCTTTGTGGATAACTTCTACGAGTGTAATTTGAGAGCTTATCTAATGACTGTGGAATATGAGGTAATTTAAAGGAACGTTTAGCCGTTTAGGTTATAATATTAATATTTGCGTTAATAGCCTGCAGTGAATAAGCCGGAAGATATCATAGCCATGGGACGAAAGCTGTATTTACCGAGGGGAACTCCTTATCTGAATGTACATCTGACTTCTCCAGTGGAAGCCATGCGAATACTGGGGAAAGACGTAAGATGGAGTATTATAACAATTTCAATGGCATAAACTAAAAGTGCGTATACGTTCAGGTAGCAGAAGACAAAGAAGTTGACCGACTACTCGACTTCCACAAGGGTTCCCCGCCAGAGAGCTTTCAACAGGACATGATTACTAAAGGTATGATATAATATATTCCTAAATAAATTTATATTAGTGTTCTTGTTCTCTATAGGAAGAGTCACCATTTTGGATAAATACATGGCCATCGCACAATTCGACAAATATAAGAAGCGCTTTGGCAACCAGCCTTTCCGCTATGCGAACGAGTACTTCATCAATGTTCAGACATGCTTTCCATTACAGGTAAGATAAGCGTTATTACCTATGAGTGGAAATGCCTATTTCTATTACTACATATACGGTACAGTATGTAATAATTGAAAAAAGCAGGAGGTTATTACCTATAAAGTTATACATGAGATCAATGCCGCATTAAATGTTCAATTAAAATTCAGAAAAACCGTCCCTGGAACAAGGACATTGACGCGACCATTGTGAAGCTCGTCGACTCTGGCATCGTGGAGATGTTCATCAGGAAGAATCTCCCTCCAGAGACATTGGACGAGGTCTCGTCTCAGCCGGAGCCGTTCGTTCTCGAACATCTGTTCGCGCCTTCCATCGTGTGGATTGTTGGATGTACTCTGGCCATTGGGCAGTTTGTCTATGAGAAGGTGTTAAGCGCACATTTTACACTATTACTGGTAATATTATCATGAGTTGTTCTTGTTTAGGCATTTGTTGGGCTCTGCTCCCATTCCCCAATCGATGATGATGACTTTGGTTCATATGATCAGACATATGATCAGGAAATTGGAGCCGTTCGACGGTTTTCCAACGTCCTCGAACCGAATGTGACGCGGATGAGGCCAAAGCAGAAGTACACTTCGTACCCATTGTTAACCATGTCATATAAAGTTGAAAATAAAAGATAAATTATTCACAAATATTAATAACTAAAGCAAAAACTGTAATCTGAAAATAAATTAACATTTTATTCAAAGTTATTTCAAACAAAACATGAAACGATGATTTAGCAAAAAAAAAGAAGTCATTTTCTCAAGTTCTGCTTCCACACGATGAGCGCCTCTCTGACGGGCTCCCTGCCGAGGATGGGCTTGCCCCACTGGGTGACGAGCACACGCGGAGACGGGGTCAGCTCATCCAGAATATAATTCAAAGACTTCTCCATCTCGCGACTGAATCTGTGAAGAGAGAGACAATCTTAGATCTAAAGCATGCTTAAATTTAAATTTAGAAATAATCTTACTGCCACTGTCCGTGCTTCTCCGCATAGCTGCCTGACGTGATGAGCACCGCCTTGTCGGGCCAGTAGAGCATAATCTGATCCGAGGTCTCCGCCGGGCACGGGATGAGCTCGATTTTCAACCCACAAATCTCGACTTCTTTTCTAGCCCTAAAATGAAGCAATACATTATATAAATTAATATCTAAAAAAGCGTTTTATACTCACGAGACTGATTTAAACACCGTCCTGAGTTTTGATTCCTCGTGCGCGTAGACGGTGACCTGCTGGCCGTCATCTGTGAACGTGTCCAGCCCTCCGGAGGTCTCGTCCAGTTGCCTCGTGATGACGACCGCCTTTGTGGGCTGCTCGGACACGTAGGAGAAGGCGGACTGGAGGGCGTCGGCGGTGCTGGAGGACCCGGTGTTGACGAGGATATTGCCACGGGGGCCTAGTTGGTTATATGGTTATATAAAGAGTTTTAAAGTCATGCACGTTTTCATTACCTTCAATAAGTGTCGAGTTCGTCTCCCCGTACCCGACCGCGACGTACATGCTGCAGTCCTTGATCTTGAAGATCTTCTGCACGTTGGGCTCGTTGGCCGGGAGGTGTTTGCTCAGGAGCTGCTCTCGCTCCTCGTCAAATGCATTTCTCCTGGCTTTTAGATACTGAAATACAAACAATGCACATAAAACAACTTGTTGCACAAAAAGAATAAATAAGACACATTATGCCTTACCTAATATAGGTCAATTTACACAAAGTTTATACTCGATTTACCTGGTAAATGGCCATAATAACCGCCACGGCCAATGCAGCCCAAATGAGTTCTGGCTCCGGCATCATGTACTCCCTGAACACGGAGCCGAGGCGAGTCATCCTGCTGCTGCTGCACTGGAGTGTCAATGCCGGTTGTAAAAGTTGTGATTTTCTCAATGAAGGTCCACGTTTGCTAAAGTCTTACTCAAAACGGGAGATAAAAAGGAATTAACGAGGACAAGATATCCAAGGAGTTTGTTTTGAATTCGCTCTTTGCTGGATGTCGAGCTGTGTTCATAAGCCTCCGGCGGCAAGGAGCTCTCTTGCTCGCTTTCGATCAAGCCGACGCAGTAGTCACTTGTGCATAAGAGAGCTTTTCTCCTCAACACTGGCGTCCGATAGTCTGTAGATATTGTTATGCAAGAAAAGCTATAATAATAGAGCAATGTTATTTTAGCTTTTCTTGTCTCCGTCGCATTCGAGAGTTGTTAGCACTTGACCAGACGGAATTGGACCAACTCAGTCCACCCAATCCTCGTCGCCAGCTTCCTCACAACCCTTGTCGGCAGAATCAGCCCGTTGACGCACTCGTCCAGCATCTCGGCATCGGACGCCTCCATGTCATGGATCGGTCCCTGGTATTGGTAGACGCCCTGGTTTTCGGGCAGGGTGAGGACAATCTGGCAGTGGAAATCCTTGAAGCGCTTGTCCTCCGTATCCGCTTTAACCGCGAAGAAGGCGACCTTATCGTTCAGTCCGGCAAACGTGAAGTAGTGGAGCACATCGCGTCCAAAGTAGGTGCAGCACAGGCGCGGGTGGCTGAAGATCGGGCGGCTGAGTGGGCCGCTGAAGTTGGCGCTGAAGTTGACGCTCATCTTGGTTCCCTGGCGTGTGGTGCCGCAACTGTGCCTCTCGATGTAATGATTGATCATGTCGGCACGGGACACCCTAAAAATAAATATTTTCAACAGAAAGAGATTACTAAATATATATGTAACCTTACATGTCGTTGCAACTCCCGCCCAAGATGCATCTCATCTCCCTGAAGCTGCAGCTGAGCTCGTGGGTGAGAATGTAGGTCTTGACCATGGTAGCCTTACAGCCCTGGAGGCTGTACTTGCAGGAGAACTTGTAGCCGGACTGTTCCACAAGGTGTTCGACAATCCAGAGGCGAGAGCATTCCTATAGAAAAGATATGACTGAGAATATAAGTACGGAACTCCATGCATTAGGGTCTTACCCTGGGGTAGAAGCACTTTGCCACTGGGCACCTCATCCTCTCCACCCCCTGATCCGTCTCAATCCGCTCATAGCAGGTTTGGCAGATGGGATGGTTGTTCCTGCACACGTAGACGTGACCCTTGGGCAGCTCCAGACACACTGGGCAATTGAGCAGGTCCTTAGGCACGGTGAGGCTGCTCGAGGACTGGCCCGCGCGTCTGCCTGGGTGTGGTCCGGCGGGCAGTGGCGCTCGCCCGCCTCGAGGGCTATCCAAGGATCTGTCTGGTCCAGGGCCGCTCATGATCCGACTGCGTGATCCCGTCCGGTTAGACGATCCTGTCGAGTGGCTCCGTGACAGTAGGAACAGTCCGTTGAATAGGTGGCCAACGTCTAAGGGAGTTGCGGAAATAACCGGTTCGGTGGGGTGGAGGCACAAACCGTATCAAGGCGGCTCGCGGCACGGGTAGTGAGGGAGGAAGGGATGAGAACTGAGAACTAACCACTAACCAGTCCGGTTTTAGAGTCCGAAAACTCCGAAAGAAACGGCCGACGGCAATAGAAATGTCAGCGGGCGCCGGGCGAACCGGAGAACGGGAGAAGGCCGGAAGTCCGAAGTTCGGAACGGGAGTCGGGAGAAGACCGGAAGTGAGACTTTTCTCAATTAGACTCAGTCATGAACTTGAAGTTTCATGGACTCAGTAGACTCACTCTAAAGAAAGCTCCTCTGAAGACCCTTCTGCGCTTGACACTCAGCTTGAAAAAAAATCCCAAGGAACTCAGCTAGCAGAGGTGTTTCTCTGCAGCTAACTTAGGCAAGTTAGGCTCTTTTAAACCAGATGGGCTTCTTTGGAAGAGATGCAAGGCATTTGCAAGCATCGACCTAAATATTCTTTTTAAAGAAAATATAAAGAGTAAGCGGAGTTTCTTTCGAAATTGCATTCCTGGCTAACCTACACATGGATATGCGACGAGCCTACATCTCCTTCAGAGAGCGCAGGCTCTCTGTCGGAATCCACGGGCTAGGTAAGAGCACGACTGAACCACAGTGGACTGAAATTTTGATTTTGAAAGGAATACACCGGGGATGACGATAGCGATCTCCACGGAAAAAAATCCACATACATATCAATATCTACATACGTATGCAGCGCAGGTAAGCGTACGTATGCAGTCACTATATTCAAATCTGTAAATGATGCGAATGACAATTTGAGAAACATTTATGCACACGGGCATTTTGGATCATTTAGGTTTTGTATGAAGCTCAGTATGTATTATTCACCATTCTAAAAAATTGCCTCGAATTCCACTCCGAGCTACATAGCTTTGCCCTTCAAAAAAACTGCAAATGACTTGTGATCTGCAAGAAAAGCAAAAAAAATGTTGCTTCTTCCTCAACCCAGATTAGTAAGCTAATAGCTTATCGATATTTTTTTACATTCTTATATTATCGTAATTATTAATAACGTGTATAATCCTCATCACTACACCGCGCCAACCTAGAGTCCTTCTACTTGGGCAGCGGCTTGTCGTCCTCGTCGACAAACTGCTTCCAAACGGGCCCGGGGTCCTTCTCGTCCACGACCTTGAAGCCGGTCGCGTTCCTCCAGTGGTTGACGAAGGTAGAAGTACTGGAAAAGGGGCGATAAATGATGTTGTACATATGCAATGATAATGTGCATACCGATCGAGCCTTCGCGATTCCTTCGCAGCGTCCGCCTCTTCTCCGAAGGTCGGCAGCATGCCGCTCTTGAGGCAGGATGCGTAGATATACATGACAGCAGCTCCCCAGGTCAGGAGCATGAACGCCGCCTTCGGCTTCCCTGTGAAACGACATCGTTAACAGACTTGGCTCATTAGTTATAGTTGGCTAAACGTACAGACGGAAGCCCAGATGGCCGCCGGAGCCAGCGGCGCCATGGTGTAGGTGTACATGGAGTCCCTTCCGTGTCCCCGCGCCTCGGCAAAGTTCATGAGCACCTCCCTGAACCCGACAAAGGACGTGGTCATGGCGAAGACGGGGAAGCCGACGTAGCCGAAGCGGGCCAAGTACTGCCGGTTGGTCGTCGGGTAGCTGTAGATGTTGACGTCGAACCAGGTGAGGGCAATGCCTGGAGGAGAAACAGAGAGCTCTTAAGTTGTCCATCTATTGTCATTCAATGTCATTGACCTACCACCGATGAGCCCCTTCTTTGCGGCCCACCACATCCTCTCTGTGAAGGTGGTCGTGTTGCTGAGGATGTCCGCGGACGGCTTCACCTCCCTGGGGTAGCCGCGGTAGATCTGGTGGTAGTCGCGGAACCCTGAAAGGAGATCGAGAGGAATCAAGTCGGAAGGACGAGACAACAGTTCTTGTTGGGTCAAAAACTCAAAATCTTACTCAGAAATGACTCCGTGGCCGTCGGGATATGCCATGGCCGCGGGTGCGTCGAGTGCGCGTTCAGCGACGGGTCCATGGTGGCGGCGGTGGTCGACCTGCTGGACAAGGGGCGAAGGGGGATTCACCGAGTTCAATGTCAAATCCACTCGTCTCGTCACAAGAAGTCAAGAAAAAAGATTCCCAAAAAAACAACAGCAAACGGAGCCGAGCCGAGCTGAGCAAGATGGTGGAAGGACAGGAACAAGGAAGTGCAAAAATATTTAAAACACAAATAATCGCTTCTTTGGATTACGCATGCTTAAATTTGACAGTTAAACTAAATTAAATGTATCAAATGTGGCATATTGAAGGTATTTTTGCGTAGCTAAAGTGGTTACGCGAATAAATATTATATTCCTTCTTTCATTACTTCTTGCCCCACTTCTATTTTGTCCAATGTAATTTTTGTAGAAGATGGTCGATCATATCATCATAACAAATAATTATAAGTAATTTTCATGATCTCCAGTGATGAGCGTTTCCTGCCCCGCCCACCTCTTGCTACGGAGCTGGACACGCCCACGGTTACCAAGACATGCTGCAGTGAGGTGGACATCGTCAAAAGCAGAGGATGACACTGAGGTAATAAGGGAAATAAGCAGAACTGCATAAGCGATGATTACTAATTGAATGTACAGGTGTCCCTCTATGAAGTCCTCGGCGTCGATTCCACTGCCACCGGGCCAGAGATTAAGCAGGCATACTTTCAAAAGTCAAAAGAATGTCACCCGGACAAGGTAAAAGTACGGCTTACCAATATTTGCAGTATATTTATGAACGTCACTTTCAGAATCCCGAGGACATTGCTGCCCGCGATCAGTTCCAGCTCATCAGCGACGCCTACTCCATCCTGAGTAACAACAACCTCCGAGCTCAGTACGACAAGGGCGTGCTCGGAAGAGCATCATCCATTGCAGACAGGGAGAGGGTCAAACACAAGGTCAGGCATTTGCTCAAGCCTCCGGAAAAGCTCCTTAAGACTCCTCCTTGACCGCACTCTTATTTGCAGTTTAAGGACGATGGCTTCTACTCTGGCCGAGCCTCCTTCCAAGCGGAGTATGGTAGCCAGGAAGGCGAGCGGTCCATCTCCAACTCCAGAAGCAGGTCCGTCAACACAAAGCTCGACTTTTACATCCGGAATAAGACGTCGTCACACTTCAAGGACCAGATGGAGTATAGACGAGAGCGGAGGCTGAATGAGGGGATAGTCCCGTTGAGTAGATCGACATCGTATAGTGGTGGCGGGTCGTCGTCAGGGGGGTATTCGGGTCAGAGGTCGGGGAGTGGAGGCGGCGGGGTTCTCATTGGAGCCGTTGTCCTTGTCAATGCGATAATCCTTATGAGGATATTGAGTTGATGCTCTTTCTTCCCGTGCACAAGTATGATTCATGCAGATAGTGTTTAATAACTAACTAAATACAGATTTATATGGATATAACTTTTGTGTATGAAGTTCATGGTTGTCCAAGTCCTGAAATGTATAAATGATTATGCAGATGGTTCCCAGGACTACTTTTACAGTGCAGTGTGTGCCAATCAAATGACCCGTCATTGACCATTCCAAGCGTCTTTTGGAAGCACTATTCAAGACTTTCTTTGACTTTCTATATATTGTGTATTGATTCCTTTTGTTATATCTTTATAATGCCTTGAACGTTGAACAACGCAATGAAACTAGTAGATTATTCGTTTTAAAGAGGTTAGAAAAAGAGTAACTTAAGATATTTTCTCAGCTAAGTGTTCATGTAAGCAGTTTAATAATGGTCGACGCACATCACTTCTTATTCATGTGGCCATTCTTTCCTCTTAAAATTCTGGAAGTTGGAACTGAAGGTATTTTTTCGCTGGTCCGTCTGGCAATCTCACTATAAAAATTTCCACATGCACTCTTCTCTTCAATCACTCGTTTTCTTCTCAGATTTCCACTCACTTTATGACATGAATCAGCAAATGGAACGTTAGCAGTTCTGCTGTTGTATTGTACGACATTGCAATATCTCTTGGTCCTTGTTAATACGGGTATGTGGGCATGCCCTGGGGCTGAAGTGGGTAGGGTAGCCCTGCTGGGGCTGCTGCTTGTGGTGGTGGATAGCCCTGCTGGTTGCCCCAGTTGTTTGACGGCGGGACGTAGGTCGCTGGAGCCGGCGGCGGCGCTGAGTATCCGGGTGGCATGGGCGCTCTTCTGGAAGGACTCATTGGGTTCGGGTAGGGCGCTGCACCGGAAGTAGGGACTGGGTAGGGTTGAGCCGGTTGGAGGAGCCAGTTCCCCGGCGGTGGTTCTCAAGGATCTCCTTCATCTTGTCAATTTTAACCCGTCTGAGGTGAGCGATTTTTCGCTTCTCCTAGAAAATAGGGCAATAAGTCAGTGTCAATTTTACCAATGTTAAGTACTCACAATGAACTTTTCTAGAAATTGGTCGACGTTTTCTGAGCCGTTGGACATGAAATCTTCTGCGATTCGTTCGCTTTCCTCGTCTGCCTTGGAGTGAGCGGCCTAGAATAAAGAATTTTAATTATACCGTCATGATTACTCATTAGTCATGCGCGTACCTGTAGTATCGCCAGCATGGTCTCCGGGTCCCCGTTCCCCCCGTTCCCCTTCTCCGCCACCTCTGCCTTGACCCTCTTGACCTTCTCGAGGGCGACGACGGCGTCCCGGTGCGCCGTCTGCAGCGACACACGACTCGAGTTCATCTGAGGCTCCAACGACAGGTTGTACTCGGCAAGGCTCTTGTTGGACGCCAGCAGCATCTCCTTCTCCGAGTAAAGCTGCTTCACCTGGGGAGATAATTACATCATTAGAGGGTAATTAAGATGGTTATTATGGTGTCAAGTACCTGTGGCAGTGTCCTAATGAGGTCCTCGAAAGTGGCCTCGTCGTCGATGAGCGCCTGCAGCTCTGCTTGACTCTTTCCTCCGAGCGCGTACATTGCTGCTGGGTAGTCTGGCTGGCGGGAAGAGCCCGAGGAGGCGCCGTAGTAGCTCATGGCGGAATACAAAGGGCACCACAATAACGCCACAAAGACCACTCTGTAAGATTTTAAAGGCCTTGTTTTCTGCAAACTGAGTCTTTCTTCTTTCTTTGTGTCACAAGAACTGCTCAGCAGTCCTTCAGTCAGTCCCTCAGCCCTGCAGAGAAGAGGAGAGCTCGGCTGAAATGAAATGAGTCACACAAGGGAAAAGCAAAGGAGAAGTAGGATTGAAATGCCAAATAGTAGACAAGAACCCCCATTAATGAGTTATAAAATGGTATTTTCTTGTCAATAAAAGAAGTTCTTATGTGAATTGATTTTATTACTGTCTAAATGTTAAATTTGAAAAAAAAACCTGCCTGAAAGGAAGTGCTACGGTAGTTACGTTGGCTACCAAGGCAGAAAAACTTTTACATCATCAGCCCTAATTTATTTTCCTTATAGATTGATTTTCTGTAACTGCGGACGAATAAGAATATTTTTTTAAATAAAATATTAGTATTAAAAATTATAATTTGGTAAGCACAATGTCAACGAATTAACTAAGAAGGACTCTTCTTTTAAAGTTAATTCTATTTTCTAAATAGTTGACTTTCAACTTCTTGTTCCGCTGTTTCTGTCTCGTTTTCCCACCTTGTTGACATAAAAAGAAGAAAGTGCGGAAAAAGATCGAAAAACTGGGAGAAAAGTTTCAAGTGTCCAACATTGAAATTAATGACTTAATTGCCCTCAATTAACCAGACCTAAAGAACGAATTAGCCCGCGAGGCATTCCGTGCCTATAAAACACAAACTTCCACGCCATGGACGACTCCAAGATCACCGAGTTCGTCGCAATCACAGGTAAACATTTAAAGTTTAATAACTTTACTTAATTTATGTGGCATGCACTTAATATTATATCCTTTATATTATTGAAAAATATTGGGACCTAAATGTTTCCTCTTCAGGCTCTGACGCCACTACGGCCAAGTCCCTCCTGGAGGCGTGCAACGGCAACCTGGAGCTGGCCATTAACATGCACATGGAGAACGATGCTGCTAATGGGGCAGCTGCGGTGCCAGGGGCATCATCTGGGGCATCCCAGGGCACCTCGGAGGGCGCCAGCAGGGCCAGGAAGCGGAACCATGCCGATGATGACGACGATGAGGACTCCGTGCGCCCCGCCATCCCGCACAAGAGAGAGACCCTGCTGGAGCCAGGCTACGAAGATGGGTACAGCCAGGCGCATGGCAGGAGGCTGCAGAGGGCGGGGCAGCAGAGGGTCAGAACGGTCTTTGACGGCTTCAGGAACTTTGCCAAGGAAGCAGGGAGTAAGTTATAAGGTTCTAAATGACAAGGTGTTCTGACTAACGTACCGGGTGTACCATCCAAAACGCGACACCTTTTCTTTTACATTTTTCATACAATTTCAGCAGCCAAATCTCATATAACAGGGCACCAAATTATTGCTCTGTCTCTTCTTAATGAGGGGAAGTTTAAAAAAGGTCAATTTTTGCACCAAAAGCCATATCTGAATATTTTAGTCCATGCTTCCCTTTTTCACTCACACGGCTTATGTAGTAAATTTTTGAGACCATCTTATTCTGGTCAGAATAGGGCGGTTCATGAATGAACAAAATGCTCCCAGAATTTTGTACAACGGTTTTATGCGTTGATTTTATGTTTATTCACTAGATAATTGTCCAAACTAGTTCCTAATTCATATTTTTTATAAAATATTTTTATAAAATTGTATAGTTAGGAGCATGTTTATAGCCCGCGTGGACCCATTAACATAGCCTTTACTAAATTACTCCTGAGATTTCCCTCTGTGCCCAAAAAGTCAAAATTAATACAGTTCCTAGTAGGAAATTGTCAGGGCTTTCTTTTGATACCAAATTGGTCATGTTACTATAAGAAACGTTCGAGATATAAAAATTATAAGGCTTGTCGCGTCTTCACTGGTACACCCGGTATATATGGCAAAGACGGCAAAGGCGGCAAGTAACTGTCCAAATGACAAATAAATTGAACCTAAAATAGCTGCCTTTAATTACATATGTGATTAAAGGCGGCTAGACCTAAATATCTAGAATATTTAAGGATAAATAAGTAAGTAAGTATGTTTGCCAAAGAAAGAAAAAACATAGTCCCGGAATAACTGTCATAGCGTAACTTATTGTTAAATAATGCCCGAACAGAGAATAAGACAGTAAGAGTGTTAGAAGCTGAATGATTTTTTATATTTCTAGACATTCTTTTATATGCATTACAGCACTGTATGTTGTTGCCACAAAAGGGGCTGCTGCAGAACCATAAATGCAATGCATTTCTTTTCATGGGTGAGTCCATTGCCTTTGCACAGTTTATTATGTAACAAATGCATCTTGGTATAATGAACATTAATATTGAACACCTATATTTATGTTATTTATATATTTTTTACTTGGTATTTTATAATATATTGCCATGCCATGAACTACTCAACTTTAAACTTGTCAGAGCAGTATAAAATACTACTTGCATGAACCAAGCTCTATACCAAAAAGTCATTCAGACTAGCCAGACAGTCGAAAGTACTATACTATTTGCATTATGCACATGGTTATTGAGGAGCACCTGCGTGAAACAATTGCATACATACCTAACCAGATCCGCTAAAATTTCGGGATACGCACAACGGTTGTTACCCTTCAAAAATATTTATCAATATATGCTACTTAGTACTAACACAGCATTGATATGGTTTTTATTATATTAATTTTCTTTCCTTATATATATTTACAAAATAAATTTAGATGTTACTCTTAAAACAGTTTTAGTTTACTTTACAAATTAGAGGTATGTTATGCAGAGTTAATTTTTTATTATATTAATTTTCAAGAATGTGTTTACTTTGACTCAGTAAATTCTTTCCTTACATAAATAAATATAGTTGTGACTCTTCAAGCAGATTTAGTTTACTTTACAAATAAGAGGTATTTTATGCAGAGTTAATTTTTTTATTATATTAATTTTCAAGAATGTGTTTACTTTGACTCAGTGTTTTCGTTCCTAATATATATTTACAAAATAATTATAGAGGTAAGTCTTAAAGCAGATTTAGTTTATTTTACAAAGTAGAGCTATTTTACACTGATTTTTTATTGTATTTATTTTCAATAACGTGTCAAACTTTGACTCATTAATAAGAATTATTTTCCTTTACAAATTAATCCCAATGCATTACATCACAATAATATTAAAAGTCTAACTTTCACCCATCCAAGTACTAACAGGGCTGGATGCTGCGTGATCAAAAAGAAAAAATATTGGTGACATTATGCTCCACATGGATCAATAAGAAACGTGTTCATAAAAGTAATACTTAACTTTCTGCCTGACAGTTGGTAAATTAATTGGAAAAGCCTTTTCTGCAAGAAGCGTCAGTAGCATTGGGGTAAAGAAAAGTCTCTTTCAATCTAAAAAAAATGGTTTCTCATTCACTTGTTTGAGCGTTTACTCTCTAAGAATAGTAGTAAATCTCATTGGATTCAAGCCTCAGAAATTGCTTGGCAGAAATGCGAAAAGTTGCCAGTCTGGGAATCTCTTTTGGTGAAAGATATGGCACTGCTAGTGAGTAGAAAACTACAAGTAAAGTTAAAGTACTTAGTAAAATTCTATTGGGTCCTTCAGCTTTGGGAAAATGGCTTACAATGCTCCTTTCTTCTCTTCCTTTTTCCTTTTGCTCAGTACAATCTTCTTCACTCAGTCTTCTCAGTTCTCAGCAGCTCTCTGCTGCACTAGGCCACTTAATGGGGAGAGAAATCAGCCCCTCAGCTGAGGCTTTTGAGCTCTTTCTCTTGCATCTTCTGCTCTTCCTAGGAGAAAGAAACTCAGCTCTGTGAGCAGCGAAATTGGCGGGAAAACGGAGAAAACGGCGGACAAATGCCTCGAATATCTTTAAAAACTTCTAATCTGGCATAACCTCAGGCAAATTGATGTTGCAAAGTTTACTTTAGTTTTTAATACGCTATTCTATGAACATGAGGCACCCTTTATAATTTAGTGTAGCATATGCCAAGTCCCAGAGTGGGACCCCCTTGTAAAACCAGATTGGAGGGAGATATCAAATTTGTTATGAAGTCAAAAAATGCTCAGCGTGATTAACAAGAGGGGTACACAAATTGTGAGTCATTTCAAGCCAACATTACTTGATTTAGCGCATTAGTGTAGCAAGTCCCAGATTGGTACCTCCCTAGTAACTCCAGAATGGTGGGAGATATCGATTTTGCTATGAAGTTGATCAGCGTTGTCGCATTGAAGAGCTATTTCAAGACAACATTCTCGATTTAGCAATTTAGTGTAGCGTCCAAGTACTCCCCGGGCTGGATGCTGCTTGACTTTGGTGATCAAAAGAACAAAAGTGGAGGCATTGTGCTCCACATGGATTGGTAAGAGAATAAAGCTTGCTGTACTAGAGCTGAGGCAAAAAAAATAACTCTACTTAGCCAAACATGCTTTTAAAATCAAAGTAGCGGTTCTATATACTTTGAAAAAAAATTAAAAACCGCTACTTAGCTGAAAAAAATATTTTTTTTTCAATCAAAGTACCGGTTCTATATACTACGATTTTTGAAACCGCTACTAAGCAAAAAAATTAATCAAATTAGTGGTTCTAAATACTAAGATTTTTTTTAAAAAAAACCGCTACATATCCAAATAATTGATTTAATTAAAAAACCTTCTTAGTCAAAAAGATAAATAAATTTAGATTGGACCATTAGAGCAGATTTAGTTTACTTTACAAATTAAAGCTATTTTATGCAGAGTTTATTTTTTTATTATATTAATTTTCAAGAAAGTGTTAACTTTGACTCATTAATAAGAATTATTTTACTTTACAAATTAAGCCCATTTCATGGAAAGTTTACAAAAGATGTTATTGTAAGAGAAACAATTGGTCTGCATGATTTCTATTAAAATATGACCTCAGCTTTCACTTTGGATGCCTGAAAGCAAAGTAAAATTTGATAATATTTATTTATACACAAAACAATTAAACTTGATATTAAACTTTTGTGCTAATACTAGATGCTAACTTCACTGGTCGGAGCAATATTGCAGTACTTTTTGGAAAGACATTGATGAGTTTGGGTTTGGGTTTGAGCTTTCTGGGTCCTTTGGTAATATAATAGTTTACATAATTACCTATTCACTAATTTCAATTTTTCCATCATGAAACATTGGCAATAATGAGAGGGTCCCGGGTTCAAATCCCGGGAGAGGAGAGTAAAGTTTTGACCTTGCAACCCAACTAACTACAAGTAGCTCTCTGCTCTTTCTTTTAACGTAAAATAGCTGTGGCTCAGTGGATGAACTTCCAATGTTTTGTTTACTTACTTTCCTCCACTTCACCGTTGGAATGAGGTTTGAGTCCCAGGCCCGGAAATATTTTCTTTTCTTTTTATTATTTAAATGACTGAAAACATTATTAAACACCTATTAATATACTTATATTTCTCTGAAGGTACGTAAAAGTACATTTTAAAGACTGCTCTAGCCCACATTAGTTTAGCTTATGATTTTACCTTATGCTTAGCTTACATAAGAACTAAAGAACTTGATTAAATATTCTTTGGTCTAAAAACTAATACTTAGGAATTGTGCGATTGCGTACACGATCTGGTTACTAATACAGGTCTGTGGCGCAGACACCCATACACACTTATATGAGTTATACTCAACATACAGAAACGTTTCTGTACTTGAACATGCATTTCTGAGTTATTTTAATAGCCTTAAGAGCGCTCCTACACAGGGGTTTTCTGAAGGAAAAAAACCGGTTTTTTTTCCTCCACCCAGTCATTATTTTGGCTAAGTCCAAAACAATAACAACAGCACTTGAAAGCTGAGCTGCCTGAGCTGCCTGAGCTTGAGCAGACCAGACAGTTTGCTCAGGAAGAAGCAGGCAGTAACTGTTGTCAATATTATTGTTCTGGACTTAACCAAAAAAGAGGGGGTGAAAAATAAAAACCCCGGGGTTTTTTTCCCCAATATTTTAGTTCACCAAAGAACTGCTATGCATAAAGTATGTCACTTTATGCATAATAGAGAACCATTTGTGTTGTACATTAGTTTGCTTTTATCGTATTTCCACAACGTAATATATTTCAGCTGGGATTGTGCATTGTTGTTTTGCGTCTTTAAAGTCTCTTTTCTTTCCCCTAAGGCGGGTATAATTATAAAAATAAATATCCTATAATAAATATAATAATATAATAAAGTAGCGGTTTTTAGTATATAGAACCGCTACTTTGACTGTAAAAAGTATTTTTTGGCTAAGTAGCGGTTTTTATTAATTTTTCCAAGTATATAGAACCAAAACTTTGATTTAAAATATTTTTTTTTGGCTAAGTAGCGGTTTTTATTAGTTTTTCTAAGTATATAGAACCATTACTTTGATTTAAAAATATTTTTTGGCCAAGTAGCGGTTTTTATAAGTTTTTTCTTGTTATATACTGTAGAACCGCTACTTTGACTGTGAAACCGACGTCAAACAGCATCCAGCCTGGTTAGTACTTGGATGGTGATAAAGCAGAAACCAGAATATGGCTTTGCAATCGACTTATTTTTCTAAATAGAGGGGGTTACCATCAACCTTAGTGTCTGAGCTTTCAGCAAGTATCCAAACATAGAGCGCCATCTAACACTATAAAATTGCTCCTACAAGTCACGTCGCTATTTTCCCATCTGAATGTTTCTGTGGAAAAAATACGGAACAAAATACGGAACAAAATATGGAACAGTATCCAGCTGGCGCCATCTAGTTTTTTGATAAATACGAAACAATATCTGGAACAAAATATGGAACAAACTTTTGTCAATATGTAGCTTTTTTTGTTTTATAAACACTTAATTAATTTAATAAATATGAAGTTCTATTTGTAAATCTTCTATAAAATAATGAACATATTAAAATGGCCAAATTCATTACAAAAGAAATATTTTTTTTGCCATAAGGAGTTGAACATGCAACCTTCAGCACTAAAATCAGGTACTTAGCCCACACAGCTACACACACTTACTTACTAAGAAGCTGCTAAAAGTCCTATTTATAGACTGAGGCTACCCTCCCGGTGCCCCGAGCGCGCTGCGCGCTCGGGGCACCGGGAGGGTAGCTTGGTTTTAGGTCTTTAAACTCAAATCTGACATCATATCTGAAGACACCTCACCAAGAGCTTCCAAACAAGTACACAAACATTTACTTTAGACCCATTTTAAGACCCGTACGTATGTCCCAACATTAGCAGAAAAGACCAAAATGCAAAGTTAATTTTTGTTAGTACTGTAGCATTACCAAAATGTATTGGAAAGAAAGTAAAAGCTGAGGATATATTTTAATAGAACAGAAGCAGATCTAATTGTTTATATTTAAAAAAAGAGTTTATTTTTTCCCTTACGGTAATAATCTTTGTAAACACTGCATTTTTATGCAAAGTTAATTTTTGTTTGTACTGTAGCGAAACTAAATAACCGCGGCTACTTTTTCTTTGGGTTTATTTACTTTTTGCCACTTAATGCATTTTTATGCAAAGTAAATTTTTGTTAGTTCTATAACGAAACCAAATAACCGCTACTTTTTTGGGTTTATTTACTTTTTGCCACGATGGCATCATCCCACTCGTTCTCCAGAATCTATCGGAAGAGACTATCAAAATTATCGTGAGGATCTTCAAAGCGACCTAGGCCATGTTCCTAATACAAACATAATTGTGTCCATCGATTGTGAATGAAGTGTGATGTAATTGTGTACATGTATTGAAGAATTGGAATAAAGTAAAGTAAAGTAAAAAGCCGGCGCGCTATATGTACTACCTTGCCAAAAGAGTACAGTACAAATTATATGGTTATACTTAACATACAGAGACGTTTCTGTACTTGTTTGAAAGCTCTCAATGAGCTCTGCTCAGATATAACATCAAATAGAACTTTGTAAGCCTAAAAGAGGTCGTATTAATATAAAATAATTACATTTCCCCGCGCCGGCGAGCTAATTTACCAACATGCCTTATAGTACCGGGGTATTAAATTAACTCAGAAATGCATGTTCTTGTACTTGTTTGAAAGCTCTCAATGTGCTCTCTTCAAATATGACGTCAGATTTGAGA
>LR139730.1:0-25670 GCA_900659605.1 Tisbe holothuriae | reverse complement strand
TTTAAAATGTTCATAGTGTAATTCTATGACAGCTCTTGGACCATCTCCACCCTTTAGATATTCCTCCATGTTATATAGTTGTCTGTAACAGATAAATGATACAGTACTAAATCAAGTTGTTCCTAATAAATCTTGTACATTTACAGTAGAACTAATGTAAAAGTTGTCATTCCTAATAGTATACTCATATAGATCTTTTTAAATCATATTTACTATGCATCCCGGTTAAGGGCACTACCAATTAAGGTTCATTGCAATAGCTCCGCCATGATCACAATTGCCACAGGGGGATTTGAACCCAGGACCCTTTGGGCCGCAGGGTCCGAGCGACTTGCGATCACGGCTACCACCCCCCTATATAGATCTTATATATAAGCATGTGAATTTGGATTTGAAGTATTCCAATGTGAACATTTTTATAGGAAGTAATATAGTATGAGCATAAGAAGGCATTTCATCATTAATTTTGTATCACCTCTTTAGTACGGATTCCTCCTTGGTCTGCAGTTTTATCTTCTCCCAAAGTTTTCGCAATATTGGATGTCTTTTCTTATCAGCACGCTAGAGGGAAGGAAAAGTGGTTAGTGAATGTGATATTCGGGGAGAAGGACAATTTTTGCCTTAATTTTTGCCTTTCCTTCCTCCTGCTCAGCCAGAAATATGAGTTTCTAAATTCATGTATAATACCTATAAACATTATGGTGGTTTCTTTTTCTAATATTTGTAATAATGTTGTTCAAAAATTAAAAAAAAAATATAACATGACATGCTTACCACTATTAAGCTCGTTGGGTAGTAACTAACTTTTACATTGTCTTTTGGCTCGTAGAAGTCAGCAAATTCTGTAAAGGCATGTTTTTATATTATCAGATAATATATATCATAATGCAAACCTGTTCATACTTGGATTAAATACCAATGCTACAGTGTAATTGCTATTAACCAGTTCCTCCCATGTTTCTGGTACTCTGATATATTTAGGAAACATAATACCAGACAACAAGAAAGCCCCGTACATGTAGAAGACAAATGCCGCTGTGATGACCCAGGATAAGTGTAGTGGCATGAAAGACCACTTTTGCTCCGACAGATCAGTTCCTTGGATAAATTTTTATTTCATTATAAGTTGCAAAGGTACTTTTATATTATGCAAGGTCCAGATATGATATGTATATCTGGTGAGCATGACTAGAAACCTTGAATTTGCACAATATTAAGCAACTGATTCTTACCCTCTCCTGTCAATGTCAATAGTACCCAGCTAACCACACTCAGCACCGGTCTTTGTAGTAGTATTGAGACAAAAAGGACAAGAACCACAATCACCACAAAAACCACAATCCAGACCATATAGGGAAATGGGGAGAGAATGGCAAGCCAGGCAGCTTGTCTGTAAAAATATATTAATTTTGTATATGTAAAAAAGGAGACTTCTTCTAAAGGGTCACTAATACCCTCTACAATAACCCCAGAGGTGGAATAAAAACTCATTAGGCATTTTAAAGGTACTGATTGTCATAGGTAATAAATTCCCCTGCCTTTTTCAGGCCTAATTTAAGTTGTAACTTTATATTTGGGTCATCCAGACTCTTTCTTGTCCCTTGATAACTCCTTGAATAATTGATATTCACAATCATGATCAGTAAAATTTATTATTAATTACCTTGTTGGGGGTAACACATAAAATGTTGCTTCCCTAGTTTCAATATTCTCCCCTACAATGGGGTCAAAGATCCTGAAATATTGTTTTAAATGCATTGTCAAAAATATAAACTAAAATTAGATGGTTTGCCGATATCAATAAAGTAGCATTTAAGAAGCTAGAAGTAAACAGCAGCAGCTGCTGCTCTAGCAACAGAACTATTGATATGAAGAAATTCTGACATGCCTTATTGTAGTAAATGATCAATTATATAATTAATCATTACCTATTTCCAACCCTGCCTTTATTTATCATGTATGCAAAACGTTGTTGGACCTAATACATAGAGGGGTTGATTACAATCATTTATAATTAATTAACTGTTGAATTTATCTATCTACATCATACACTTAAACTATAGGCAAACAAAATTATTATTTATAGTATGTAACTATCACTGGACAGGAAGAGATACTGTAAATAAAACATTTGCTTAAGTGGTACTTGGACAAAAGAAATGAAGGCAATATTACATGAATATTGTTCACCGGTCCCGTGGACAAAATTTTCGAAGTCCTGAACATGCCGGAGTAATGTCATACACCAAAATGCTCGCCAAAAAAATCCTATTCAATGGTGTATATCACATGTCCATATTACAAGGGCCATTTTTTACTACATAAAACCCTGCCTTTTGGCCACTTTTATGTAGTAAAATATGGTCTTTGTAACTCAGACATGTGCTATACACCATTGAACAGGAAATTTTCTGGCGAGCATTTTGGTGTATGACATGCTCCGGGGTATGGTTAGAATAACGCACTTCCATATTTCGCACAGCTATGCATGCACAGTCCAAAAATAAATTGTGCAAAAACGCACTTCCTAAATTTTCCACAAAATCTTTTTTTGCACAGTGCATTAAGGCATATTCCAAAATTTGCACAAATTATAATGTTCAAAATAAGCACACAGTATAAAGAGTAACTAGAATGCACAAATGGTCCAGAAAACGCACAGAACTACATGTTTTAGTATGTATTTCTGTATATATATTTGGATATAGGGTATCCAGAGAGAGTCGTTTGTCGATATCGACTATGAGCGGACATAGTCGACCATAGTCGACTATATATCGACCATACTTTTTCAAAATTCATAACATAAAACGAAATAATTCAAAAATGTCAACATTTTAGTGAAATATGGGTTACTTTAATAATAACATATACCAATATTAATGCTTACTAAGTGCTAGTTGAAAAAAATGTTGTTGTAACTATTTCTTAACAAGTTAAAGTTAGTTTAAATAAATTAATATGAGCTTTGAAACCGTAGAATAAATTTACAAGCTTCTTTAATTAACAGACTGACACATACTTTAAGTAATATATTCTTTTGAATGTAAAGTTTATGGTAATGGGTAAAGTTATGTTCCATGGCATACTGCAATTTGTATTTAATTGCAAGTACTTTAATAGTAATAGCATTGTCAATCAATGAAAAACTACTTAAACAAAAATGTTAGGCTAAGATATTATGTATTAAAATGTATATGTACTACCCCAATATTTACTTAAATAATATTTGCAACATAAAAAGTGCCAAAAAATCGTACTTACATAGAGGATCAAACATAACATAAAGACTATTTTCATTTGTGATGTTAATGTAAGTATAGAAGTATGGATTTAAACACCTAGGTTACAAAACTAATAAGTATGCTATTATTATATTATATTTAAAAATTATTAGGCATTCTTGTTCTTGCATTATCTTGATAATAACATGGTCCTATGGATCCCATAAACTTTTTTTTACTCATAGTGCACTTTTTCTAGGCGAATTCGTATTTTTCCTATTTATGTTATAAAATTGGACTTTTCATGGTCGATATATAGTCGAATTGTGGTCGATTTGTCATAGTCGATATATAGTCGATAGTCGTCCAACTATGTGGTCGACCACCATTCCCTATTTGGATATATAGCAGGTAAAGTAGTTACTGTAGAGTGCAGTTTTTTAATACAAGTTATTAATATTATCAGCTCAGAAATGGCTATAAACGTAGGGTTTCACTGAGCTCATGGAGTAAGAAGGGTAGATAATGTTAAGTTAAGGAATATTATATTAACACTAATACAGTTACTTGTTTCTAAGTATTAAGTCTCTAATGACAACTTATAATATAAAAAATAATGTACTGCAACTGACTATTCAGTTTTAAGATCCTTGATATGTAATAGTCCAGTTTTGTGGCCTTAGACAAGCTATCTTTAGCAGTCTTTGAAGTAAATTTTTCATATAAATGAACATGTTATGGCCAATTATTGTTTAGGGCAAGGCTTGGCTTTCTGACAGGTTACTGTAGCCTTTGATAGCATACTGTACTTTTTAAATGAAATGCCTATACTGTATGTGCGAATTTTGGACTATGTGATGGGCTTTAATGAGCAAATTTTGCACTCCTTATTTAATGAAATATTATTGGAATGAATATTTTTGCACTGTGCGGTTTTGCACTTTGTTGCTAATTAAGGATGTGCGTTATTGCACTGCTGAAATTTGGAATGTGCGTTTTTGCACTATGCGTTATTGAAGCATATTCTGCTCCGGCATGCGCAGGACTTCGAAAATGTTGTCTACATGTTATCTCTTTCTTTCCTTGAGAACTGGTTCCAGTAAAGCTTCCACAATGACGCCATTATTTATCTAAATGTTTTACTAGTGATCCCTTATTGTATATTTTTGGGCACTACCTTTCAGTTAATTTACTAGTACGCCAAATTCGCAGTTTTTAATTTTCATGCTGCAGGGGGATTTGAACCCACGACCTTCTGGGTCGGAGTCAAGGAACTTGCAAATATGGCTACCACGGCCCCCTTAGACGCCAATTTATAACGGTTCTATTAAATGTTGGCAATGAATTCCTGCAAATATTCCACTTACTGTTATTCCTCTATATGGTTTTTGGTCCAGAAGATTTGTAATACTGGAATGAGATATTAAAATATGGCTGCCTTCAGAATCATGCTAGCTAATTTCAGAATTAGTTTATTATTATAATTGCAATACTCAAATAACATTAAATGTGTTACAAGAAAATCATAGAGGACTAAAAAAATATAAATAGATGCAGATTCGGCGTAGAAAATCTGCTCAAATGGCCAACAACAGATAACGTGTTGTTAGGGCCAATAGATGGCACTGCACACTTTGGCCAAGGTCCAAGGAAACATTAGTGCCATTTTCATTGAATACTCAAAGGTGCTTGCCAAACTAAATGCAAAATATGTTAGAACAAACTTTATGATCATATTTTCATCGGACTCCTTTGAGTAAATGAAAGGCTTTTTAATGCTCTGATTGGCCAAGGTGCCCATGGTGCCATCTACTGATGGTTAAAATAAATAAAATTTGCCGTTATCTGTAGAGCTGTACGGGTACCCGGATCCGTACCCGATCCGCGGATCCTAGCAGGATCCGGATCCGGATCCGTCAAATTTTCAGGTCCGTACGGATCCGGGTACGGATCCCACTGTAGTAAAAACGAAAATTCCACATATTACAAGAAATAATCATTTTTAAAGAGTCATTTTTTAATATATACAACTCTCCCAAAAAGACTGTAGTTTTATGGCTGGAGAAGAAGCTGCCATACATTTCTGTGGCATCCATGTGTATTAGTATATTAGCTCTATGGATCCGTACCCGTACCCGAACCCGGATCCGCGGATCCTGCTTGGATCCGGATCCGTACCCGATACCGTGGAAAATTTCAGGATCCGCACAGCTCTACTAATGCCTATGAAGTAAAATGTTGTTTATTAGACTTCAAAGAATAAGAAAAGTCACTCTAATGTAACAATATTTGCATTTTGGAGGGCATAACTACATTTCTGTCGTTTATCTAGGATATCGGATTTTTTGCACTACCTTTGAACAAGTGACTATTTTATCAAAATACTTAAATATCATTTCCAAAAGATTGATATCCATTAGCGGCAAGCTCTAAGCCAATACCTATTATCATTAAGAAACGCCTGGCCGCGTCCTGGCGCGCATTTTAATTGATACATAATTCGCTGTTATATATTTCGCATATTTTCAAAAAGTTCTTTATTGCACTTTTGGGGCCATCGGTGGCGCAATATTGGCTTCATCCGCTCTGTCTCCAGTCTTGACACGGCTAACCATGGCATCACCCTCGGGCAGTCCTTCAGCGGAGAAGTACCTACAGAGAGTATAAAATAATTAATAAGACATAAGAAATGGGAAAACATCTGAAGCATGTCATTTTCCAAACATAATTTTGCTACATAAATAACATGATCATTATTCAACGTTTTGAGTGCAAAAAAAGTTTGAATTGAAACCTTTTCCTGAGTAAAGGAATGAGAGTACTACCTTACTTGATCAAAAGTACAACTCTTTTTGCTCTCAAAAACATGGTGTTCAGGAGAGCCAAAAAACCTCCTGCAGCTCTCTGTATGAAAGCAATTGGGTTGTAAATTCAAATAAAATAAGAAAATACCATGGCCTTTCATATACCATCATTGAAATGTGGATTAATTTACTTTATATGACCATATTTTGAAATTCAAAATTGTTTTGCACTTTTGATCAAGTATTACATGGCCGCAGCCAAGAGAAATACTTGATCAAAAGTGCAAAGCAAATTTGAATCACATTTTATGACCTTATAAATGCAATTTTCCTGCAAATTAATGGTTTTATATGGTCAAGAAAGCTAAATTCTTGTTTAATTTAAGCTTACATATGTAAAATTTGATGGTCACATTTTAAGAATCCTCTTTTGATCAAGTATTATCTCTGGCGGAGAGAAGGAAATACTTGATCAAAAGTGCAAAAGAAATGTGAATCGCAAAATTCACAGGGTTAGAGGGCTCTGACAGGAAATTTCATAAAAGCTAAAAGATGTGTCATAAAGCATACTTATTATATATGTAATCAGCCAAAAGTCAAAATTTTGAACCCAAAAGAGTTGTAGTTATGATCAAGTAATGTAGAGTAACTTGAATGCCTTGAACTAAAACTGATTGTTTTTTTAATGACAATGTTTCAATATTTCACCACCAGAGGTAGTATTTGTAGAGTAGAAAAATTATATTTGCAAAGTGTGCTTAGCTTCAATCAATTTTGCGTTCGTTCTTATGGAAAATTTGTTTTGAAACTGAGCTATAGCAAATTTTCACACTGACTGGAAGCATTAACTACCCTCTAGATCTTAATTCATATTCACCTAATGGATTCCTCAACAACCTTCCCCTCCTTTGTGGTGTGATAAGTCTTGAAGTAGTTTGGCCTTGTGAGGTTATCCTCACAGACACCAATCACCTGGTCAATATGGAGTACGTAGCCGGGTGGGGCATCAGCGGATACCTGAATCAAGAGAATGATCAAATTAGCAAATTCATATGAATTTATTTTGGTAGCAAAGTTATACGGCCTTCACGCTGCCACATGTAGAAATTGGTCCTTTTATATTCCGTTTAGCACTCGGCTGTCCAAATGATAAGAGTTCCCCAGCCTAAACTGTAGCTTTTTGGAAGAGTAAATCAAGACGTGTAATGTATGCTTTATGCTCTGTAGTCTGTACTAATACTATAAAAGTGCTCAAGAGGTAACATACACTTTTGAATGCCTTTTTCAAGCTCCTTATAGGATGAGAACAAACCTATTTGTCACCTCTGGCTTCCTATCATTTGGACAGCCGGACTGATAATCCGGTATTAAAAATAATCCAGAGACTATGGTATTTAATTTACTATATACTAGTTATGGAACATACATTCACTTCTAACAACAGGCACATGTTTCATAATCAAGTTGGAATTATTAACAGTTTGAAGTTATATTGTTATACGTTGCACATAGGGTGAAAGCCCGTGGCGGAATGGTTAGTGTGCAAGACTCCCATTCAAGGGGGCCGGGGTTCGAATTCTGGCCCCGGCGCTTGGGATTTTTCTAATGCACCAAAAAGCTGCCACATAAAATTGCCCATGTGTGGCGTCCTATTGCAATAACCCTTAATTCATGATTTAAATATTGCCGCTATAAATGGTATGAAAAACTGCCGGCAGGGGAAGACCAACAAAAATCGTGACCAAACACGTTAAGAGCTGAGGAATGATTTATCTCAGCTGAGAGCAGAGAAACTACAACAGTTACTAGCGATCCTTCAAGAAAGAGATGCGACATGGGCCAGTTGAGCACTGAACAGCATGATTGACTTGGACTCAGTCAACGTAGAAAAGACTTACTTTACTACCAAGCATGCAAAAGCTCAATATACATGTAATATAACAGATGGAATTGCAGTAAAAAGACATAAAGAAGGACATAAATAAACTTAGAGCGGAAACATTATGTCACCTCTTTTACTTAAGGGCTAGCTAACTTCCTCAAAGTTTCTGATCACTCAGCCGCATCTTGTGATGAGGGACTCGGGTGACTCAGTCTGGTCACGACGTTTGGAATTCCCCCTATCGGTGATTGGGTGAACTGCAATTTGATATGTTAGGTCGTATGAAACAAAGGTTATATTTCCGAATAATACGTACATGTGGCTAAAAAGTGTACTTGAACGGGGACCATGAGACGTTACGTACTTTAGTATATTTCTTCTAAGTTACATATATGATAATCTGTAATTGAGTATGATAGGCCAGACTTTTTTTGGTTGAATGATCGTTGAATTGTACTGCACAGTAACGTGAAATCAAACTTTCGTGTTAAATAAACATAAACATGCGTTAATATTCACCGTTCAAATAAATTTAACTTATTTGGGCGACCTTGACTCGAATCTTTTGCATCCATCTCCTAAAAATATCTCCATTAAAACTACTCCAAATGCACCCCTGAGGATTGTCTCCAAATATTGTTTTGTCTGGCAGTCAGAAGATGATGATAATAATAATCCTTGGGCAACAGCAGCTTGTAAACGAGAGGAGCGAAAGGGGTTTGGGCTGCTGCTGTTGTTGCTTCAGCAGCTAGCAGCATGTTATCCGAGTGGATTCGTCCTCGTCCTCATTTTTCTTCTCGCGCTGCTGCCACCGGTTCAATGTTCTCACCCCCGTTTATTCCCCGATTCTCATTTTACCTCGTTCGCTCAAAATTTTGTCTTCTATGTCGTCGGTGCTCTCTTCCCTGGGGTCGGGTTGATATTGTAGAGATAACACGATTTTACATAAACAGGACTAAACTTTGACAGATGTCAAAAAAATATTCAGGTTGCTTTATAAACCCATTGAAAGATACAGTTCACAGCAAAAATAGTGTAATACATGCATAATATAAGATTTAACTGATTATAACTTATCCCTACAATGCAATGCGCTTCTTAAACTCTTTCCACCATGCTCTACTACTCTCCTCCCCAACAGCCACCACCCCGCTGAAACGTAGTAATCTTCTTCTTCTACGGCTGCTGCTGCTGCGACACAACAACTACCCTCCTAGCTGTCAATGAACGGACCAGCCACCGTCGCCAAAGCCGCTCGCTCTCTCCAGCTCTCTGGAAGCAGCAGCTTCCAAGTTCATTTGAGAAGAAAAATATTCGGTAGAAATTGGAGGAAAAAGTGAAGAGTGGAAAGACGTGCTTTTGGGGACTGAGTTTTATACAGAGCATTGAAAGGATTGTAGCAGAGGTTTAGGTGAGTTGTCATTGGAATTTATGTACATTTCCAGATTATATGAGAACACAGCCTTGGTACATTTCTAGTTTTGGAAAGCATTTCCTGCAATTTTCACTTCGTGCTTCCGAGGAAACTTTTATATGAAGAGGAAATATTTCTGTGTGAAACAAAGGATTGCAGTGGCCCCAGAGGCCTGAAATGCCTCCCTTGCGTTAATACCGTTCTGCGTATCAAATACTTTGATCTCCGTTTTGTATTCAAATATAGGGGAATTTCCGCTCCCCTGCAAAAACACATTCCAAAAGAGGTTAACTATTGTTTTTGCACTTTATTTTCGCGAAACTCTCCCGCCAATAATATTTGCAAAAATTATTACGACTTGTTTTGACCATTAACCCATTTAAGAATTTGAAATATGATTTGCATTCAAATTGAAAACGGAATCATAAAACCCGACCTATTTCAGCATTGTTACCCCAAAGTCCCGTCCAATATATAAAAAGCAATATTGAGGTTATGCAAAAAGCCCCCTAGAGAGAGAAAAAGTTACGTCGTCATTTAAGTCTGGAATGTTCATCTCGCCTGATCTTCGGTAAAAATGCTCCTACTGTGCAGGATGTAATGAAATTCTTCCTTAAAATTGCGAAAAAGGTCAAGACGATTAATGACCCAATATGTCAAAGCAAATAGTTGACCTCGAGATATTTATGGAAATATTTATCAATAAAATGTGTGGGTGCGTGGTTCCCACAGCTGTCTTATCACATTGTTTATAAACATGCTGAATTTCTTCCCAGGGAAAAGCGGACTTTTGTTTGTCTGTAGTTATCACAATTTATAAGATGCAGAACTGTGCTGTAAAACTTTTAGGGAAGAATTTGTCAATTTGGTGTTAAAAAGAAGCCGATTTGAGGATTCCCATGCTTAAAATGAGTCAAAATTCAAATATTCTACAGAAACAGTAAAACTACCCTGAATTGCTTTTCACTCGAAATCATTGCTAAAGTTTTGACCATCAGCCGGAAATACTTTAAACCCGTCAAAATATGTCAAAAAAGAGCATAAATACGCCTTAAGGCATAATAAGCACCCATACATCTTCTTAAAGCCGATACAGCTGCATATTTTTGTCACTCGTTCACATATTCTAGAATAAGATTTTTGGAGAAAGCGTGAACAAACACGACTGTAAAAACTCAGCCCTCGCCAAAAGATTCCTTATCTTTGAAGCATATAACAAAACGAGAGCAGAGTAACTCGTTCAAAGCCGCGGGCACTTTCCCAGGAATGGGTGCAATATAAAAAGCACTGTTGGGAGGGAAGACTCATTTTTGCGCAAATACACTGGCATTCTTGTCGCGGCCCAAGCTGTGTTTTCCTTAATGACCGGTCGTAACGAGCTGAGATTAGCTCAAGTGGCGAACTATGAAGTATAAAAGCCAACGGGCATTGGCTCCAATAAAAGTCCGGCTCCCATTCATGTTTTTGACCAATGGCGGTGATGTATTTTACAACTTAATTATTCGCATGCTTCAGTAGCCCATATTTTGCGTTTATACCCATTCTCCTCCCCCTTATCATAACCATTTATTAGCATAAATATAGTTTGGGTTCTCACGCCTAAAGCTAAACAATGAATGGACATGTTTTGTAGACAACAACATACCTCAATATGTTTGCTCAGAGTGCCAGAAAATAGTCGAAACCCAATCCAATAAATGTCTCGACAACGAAAATCACCATTCGAAGTCTAGACATCTTTTACAGCTCGTGGTATTACCATTTTAAAACCCCTTTTTATAACCTTGAGAACTAGGCCTAGAAGTAATAACATCATCATTATTGGCAATTATAGCCATTTTTATCTCCTTTTATAACCGAGGCCTTCTTGTCATTGTTGAGAACGGTTTAAAATGCCGACGACGATGACAAAGATGATGATGATGACACAAAAATGGGTTAGAAAACGTTTAAATGTCTGGATGGATGTCGGGATCATGTCAAGAACGAGACACAAGACAAGGGATGCCAGTCTGTTATAACTTTTACAATATGAATTGTTCCCATACAAAGCCTTTTGAAACATAAAATGGCATCCCTAAACGATTATTGGGTGGTAAAACCGAACAAACGTGCGCGTCTAAAATGTGATAGAAACACATATTTCCCGACACGTTCATTTCCCAAACATGCGATTAAGGTGCATCATAAAAACCCTTCAGACGGGTGCATCGTGCGTGCATTTGATTGATTATTATTATTACACAACCCGGTTTGTGTTGACGTTTAAAATGCAGTTATTACGTGTTTTAAACATCACTTGGGGAAGAAGGGGTTCAACGGTTGACGTGAGAGATAAAAGCGGGAGATGGGAAAAACGAAAATAATTACGGAGAGAATAACAACAAAAAAGGCTTTTTTTGACAACCCCTTGTTTCGGTGGTAGCACGTTGCATGTTTTTAAATATGTTCTAAACAAGTTTTTGTTACCAATCACGAGCTTGATGTGTCAGCGATAGGGTGTAAAAATATACAAGACTGAAAAGCAGATGTAATGCCGGAAGCCGCATTTAGATCATAAAACCATTAAGATGTTGTTGCATTTGGTCACAGTTTTGTGACAACAAGAATCACGTACATATGCTTAAATGGAGTGTGCAGTAATAATGATGTTATCAAAAAAGTTAGGGGTCCGTATTTGTGATACCTTAATTGTAGAGTTGTTCGGTCCTCCTCCTCCCTCTTCCTCTGCTTTATGATATCAAGAGGGGAGTGAAGGAGGGTTCAATGCTACAGTGTAATTATATAAGATCTCTCTCTTACCAGAATTAGTAATGCCATTTTCTTCTACTACAAAAACCTTGAGGCTAGATTGCATTCTGTACCACAAAGTCCATTATGTGTCCTATCTTTCGCAAAAGCTTTTATTTCCCTCATTTTCTTGCCCAAAAAGTATCCAATTTAGTTTACCCCCCGCCAGGGCTGAAAAGACACCGCCAATATTGCCCCCAAAAGTTCTTTCTTCTTCCTTCTGATCTTCTCCTTCGTCTTTGGCGGCATTTTCATGTCGGCACTCAAGTCCTCTTAGCACACAAGTAGTAGTCAGCAGAGGGCCTTCTCTAAATACGGAGCTGAGGTCAGCTTCCTTATATGTCACTGGTCTGGCCAATTTAATACTACAGAGACAGTTTGGACTCAGAAACCAAGTCCAGTTTCTTTTGTTGTGTTTTCACAAAATGCGTTTCCAAGTGAGTCTTTTTTTCCTTCTTCTTGATCGGTCACCCAAAAATAAATTTATTTTCTCTTGGATGGAAATTCGATACCAAAATGTTCACAAATAGACCTTCTTTTTTAAAAGCCAAGATCTATTGACACACAAACGAGGCAGCAGCTGCCAGACTCATAACCTAATTTTTATAAGATGTTCTTCTCACCATAAACAAGATGGCTGCAGCAGGTGACCTCAAGAAAGACCCTTTTCCTCACCTGCCTTGGAAGACCGCAAAACTCCCTCTTTATAATTATGCCATTAGTAACCCTGTTTTTAATCTGGCAAGCCATGTTCAATTAAGTGAAAGGAGCTGGCGTTCAACTCTCTGGCACGAGCTTTGAGGGCAGATGTATCAAGTATTTTTAACGTTATACCACAGGAAATAGGTCCAATGGTTAAAAGTTTGTAAGCGTTGTTTTTGCTGTCTCTCGCTTATGAGATTAGCCACGCTATTCACAATATGTCCAGAGCGGGAACTCTCATTTTTTGCGTCCTCATGTAGCAATGTGCGAATTAGACAAATTCGCAAAAAAGCAACAGACGCGTACATCTTAATGGGGCTTAAATTTCGCACAAGCCTCAATTTGCAAAAAAAGAGTCCGTCTCGTATATTCGCAAATGATGGTTCTGTTTCCCGCCATTATTACGGGTTCCTATTGAACACCTGCTTTTTCATAATAGAACAACACAAAACCCGTTTAATCAAGAGACAAAAGCCATATCCTGTTGTCAGATCTACAGACGGTGGAAATAAAGAAATTAGAATGTACATTAAGTCCCTAATATCAGATCGTCGTCTATTGACCCCGTGACGCAAGAAAGGAACCCTATTTTTATATTCATGTGTGTTAGTCCAGCTGCTCTGTGCTCCAAATTCGACTTCCAATCACTTAAGCAACTGAGTTACGACCGCCGTCCTTTGTAGACTTGTTGAATAAGAGTTTTCGGGTGTCTCGAGCAGCTGCAGTGCCAAAATATGTGTGCTCCCTTGTCGCATGGTTGTATTATAACTGGAAATATGTGTGAGAAAAGGGGAGGGTGCAAAAAGTGACTTCTATTTATAGGTTTAAAACACAGTGTATGCATGGTTAAAACACGACTTTCACCAGTATGAACCGTTGGAGCAACTTCTCATAATTAAACTCCTTTTCCCCAACCCTAAAATAGGCTACATTATCGTCGGTATCCATTCCCAAAAGTTTTATTCACATGTATAATTCAGCTTGGTCGTATAATATATACTCGTATATAAAAGTACATGCATGGCTTTTCAGCCGACGAGTTTAAGTCCAACCCCCTGAAAGAGAGAGAAAGAAAGAGTCGGGTATTGTTCAGCGTGGTTCGGGTTTTGCACTCAGAGCTCGGTTCCTTAATCTACTTCATAGTCATAATGCACGTTGTTTAAGCTGTTGCATGTCAGAAACCGACCTCTGGCACAAGGACAGAGAAACCGTTGGCTCGCTGTTGCATGTATGTGTAAAAATGGTTTCGCTTTTATGTCGTGCTTTCATTTTTCCCAGTCTGGCAGCTGCGTCCGTGTTGGAAACAGCTCTGAAAACTGAGTATGTAGTGTGCATATAAAATAAGTATGAGGATAAGAAAGTGGCGGATTTGATCGACCTACAAATGGTGAGTTTTATAGACCTTGGCAATTTGACATTTTGACATTCCGAAATTGGGGCACATTCCCAGCGCGTTTTATTCCGACTCCCCCTCCAAAAATGTGCTTTTAATTCACGATATTTCCCCCTCAACTTCTCTGCATACTATTCCTGTAGAATACGGGACTAATTATGCTTCTCTCAGACACATTTCCCAGATTTCCACGCTTTTTTGCCCCCATTTTTGGCCACTCTCGGGCTAAGATTTTAGTCAGGGCTGCCATTCTTTCTTAGAAGTTTTACTAAGAAATATCTTGTATTAATGTGTTTAATAGTTAAAATGGCATCCCTTACACGCGGTATGTCAATGGGCGTGCAAGGAGAAAACCGTTTTGCGAGCCTGATGTGATGTAAACCACTGTCATTTGCCCTCGGAGATGCCTTGTAATATTGTTACAAAGTGGGAATTAAAAACGGAAAAATTCTTCTGAACAAATTGATGCTTTGCATGCCTGGAAAATGTCGGCAGCCGAAAAGTAGAGCACTGTAATTTCACTGTCAAACTCCTCGAGAGAGAGAAAAGAGCCCTCTCATGTCAAACTCTCTGTCCAGAAGAGTCTCATTAGACCGACTTGTACATTGTGTTTATTGCACATAAATCGTCCGCTGTAAAAGATCTGAAACGCGTCGCGTTTAATGTCCTTGTTTGTGCTCTCAGAGGAGCTGTCAATTTAGATAAGACTCTGCTTATCTGCCGTAAGTGTTTAGAAAACTTCCGGGCTTGAAAAATGAAATTAAGGCTAAAATATGCGACGAGATGAAGGAGTTTTTACCCCCTTTCTTGTCGGCTTTTTGGGACCTTTCAACTCCCTTATTTTGGCATAAATTTCCCCCTTCTTCTCCGTCGTCCCGTCAAAAAAGGACTTTCTTCCTGAGACAGACAACACAAAAAGACGACTTTATGGCTCCAAATTGGACCCTCTTTTTCCATACTGACCGGAGAGAGAAGACTTGTCTGTTTTGACCCATAAAACCCAATGTCTTCCAAAGGCAATCTTTCAGGGCAGAAAAATGACCAACTGAGCTGCATAATGAGCAAAAAAGAAGTCTCTCCATGCTCAAATTAACATTCCATATCCATATGTGAGGAGCAGCTCAGTTTTCGGCGTGAGAATTCGCTCAGAGCATAATTTCCTCCTCTCTGATTAAACCTTGCATACTTTTAAATTTGACTGTCGTAAAATCTTTTTTTCCCAATATATCCCCTCCTCCCCCTGTTGTAAAAATACTTTGGCAGTCGATCACCAGGGATGTTGTATATATTGCTTTTACAACTCTCTTACGTCTTGTAAAGACATCTGTCAAAGCTTTGCTTTTATTTTTTGCCAGACGAGACCTTGAAGCCGTTTTTAGCATCAAGCTCACTATTCAGTGTCCTGTTTCAAAGTATAGAGGGGGTCAAGAAACGTAGTTGTCATCTCAGCGGGGTAATTTTGCTGCAATTTGTACCATGCCATTGGAAGCTGAGAAGCCATCTTTTTCAAAGACCCTCTGCAGAGACAAAAAAACGAAGATTTTTCCAAATGACAACGAAGACGCGGCGTCGTGGGTCAGAAGAAAAATTGGCAGTTTTCACTTTTCCGTCTCTTTCATGAATGGCCAATAAGCGATGTCCAAGCGAGGTCAACTCAAAAGTCCTGCAGCCAAAAGGAAATGCCCAATTTTAACTTCTCTGTTTTCGAAGAGACTTTACGAGATCGGTGCTTAAAACAGGTATTCTTTGTCATTTGAATAGAAAGACTGTCCCTTTAACCTACATGAGGAGAGTTTAAAAATAGTCTTTTTATGGCTGTATCCCTTATTACAAAAAGGATCCCCTGAGGTGTCCAATTTTTCCTCCCTGGTGCAAAACGCATTCCTCCGAGAGTGAATTATACACCATAAGATGGTGGTTGCATTGCACACATGACGTTTATCATTCTAGATTGCATTAGACATCGGGGGTGGCTTCTTCAGTCCCTACTAGACAATGACTTGGGAGAGAGACCCACCGCGGTGCATGGATGAGTGTTTTTCATCCGGGGACAAAATAGCGCTGAAGGTCAAGATGTAATATTGTTATATGGCGATTGGACGCTTAAATTAGGGGTGATTTGGAGGGAGAACAATCCAGTTTTTAGACCACCCTAAACGCTCTTAAAAGTAGTCACGCTATTCCCATAATGATATGATGGCGACGCAGCTACTTTTCCTTCTTAATCCTTGATATTGAACGGTAAAGACAACGAAGAAAAATTAAAATACCGGACTGGGGCTGGAATTATATGGAAATAATGGCTAAAAAGTCCCAAATTAAAGGGTTGCGTCGGTATTTTTGTCTTTGCCCGTCTGTCCGCTTTAATAATAATCTCATTATTGTCGCATTTTCCAGACGGCTGAGCCTGACACCACCATGTACTCAGGCAGCGGCTACGGCGACACCGAGAACCTCCACCCGGCCCATGCGCACGCGCACGCGCGCGGCACCGTCATCACCGTGGGCAACGGCGGCGGCGGCAATGGCGGCGTCATGTTCCGCGGCCAGGCGGACACTTATGCTCAAATCGACCAGATTGGCAAAGGTAGGTCGTATACTGAATTATGTCATATTGGATGGCCCAAAGCGTGTTTTTACAACGTACCGTTTACCTAAAAATGTTGGGGACTCTTCTCCCCCTAAGGTGATAGCTCAAAATACTCGGTTCGTCATGTTTTCGTGTCAAAAGATCATGGGATCTCAAGCGCCCCGAAATTGTATTACGGGGGAGAGAGAGGGGGACACTAAAATGCTTTAAAATGTCCAAGAAGGGGGAGTAGAAGAAAAAGGAAACAGCCAGGAGGGGAGAATCAAGAAATATACACACGAGTAATGATCTTGGGACTCTCTTCTTACTACAGGAAGGAGGGGAGAGAACAGAGATTTTGATTTTCCGTAACATTTCCTGTATTATTTTTAAGGCTTCTCATGCAATGTGTGGCCCAGTTGTAACAATAGGGGTAGCACAGTCATGTGACCTCTGCTGCAGCGGGTCAATCTATCAATTGAGCTCGTAAGAGGGGGAGAGAATCGAGAATAATGGCGGGAAATTTAAAATGAAATATCTCCCCCTTCTACCCTTCATGGAAGACATAAATTGTGATTCATCAAGTGAAATTACGTGAAGAATATGAACAAGAAGTCGGTCTGAGACCGCGTCTGTTGCTAGTCATCTTCCGCTTACATTTTAGCAAATGATGAGTCTTGCACTCTCAAAATGAACTGACAAGTGACAGACATGCGTCTCATTCGCGGCAAAATACCTCAACCCATATGAAACCACTGTGAAGAAGAAGAAGAAGAAGAAGAAGAACCAACACCAGAAGATATCATCATTTACACCTTGTTATATCTGTTTTTCTAAAGCGCTTTTGTGTGTACCACACCCCAATGTAGTAGTAGCCCATAAAAGGCCGCCACCCACATGTTGTTACACGATCTCTTTTCATTCATAACAAGCTTGCGGTAGATTATTATTATTATTATTGTTGTTGTTGTTGCCCATTTTGATTGACCGACTGAACATATGCCAAGATATAAACAGCAATCTGGGTCTCGCTTTGATGAATCGACCTCGCTTGCGAAATTGGAAATGGACTTGATTGCATCCATGCCATATTATTTCTATCTATCTTTAGTCTCACGGTAGCCAGAATGTTCCCAAACCCAATGCACCATGGTCAGAACAAGCTTGAGCTGAGCATCTTGTTATTGTTGTTTGTGTTATTGATCATCAGCGCTGAGCAGCCGACTTTTAAAAGGAATCTCCTTCTGACTGACTGAGCTTAAATAATCCTCTGTGGTATTCCATCTTCAGTAGCTGGCTAGTAGGCCTGGAATGCCCATAGCCAGGGTGACCTGAATGACTGATGTTATCAATAACACTTCTAGCTCAGCTCCCTATTTTTGCTCTATGGTATGATCTTATTTTTCTTCTTCTGCTCCCTCGGGCGGAAAGATTTTATATTTTGCTGCTGCTACCCAAAAACCATTCTTGGTTTCTGCAACATGAGGGTGATCAATTGGTGAACTATACTTGGCAATGCTGGCATTATTTATTTTCCAAGACTCTGACAGAACTATTATGATTACGACTGCAAAATGAAAGCGGCCATTTTCGGCTTTTAAAGCACCGTGACAAGGCACTCAAGATTATTTTTCCCCCGATGTAATAAATGATGTCCGAATTCCAGCTTGTTTATTTATCCCAAAACGGAACACGCATTGAAATCACCCCAGGCTACATAATAAACTCTCCCCATGTGATTAAAAATAGTTTTTCCTCCAACATCATTTAACATATCTCAAATATATTTCAGGAGCCTATGGCACTGTGTACAAGGCTTTGGATCGGATCACCGGTCAAGTGGTTGCCCTGAAGAAGATGCGCTTCTCGTTGACAGAGGACGGCGTTCCGATGGCAATCCTCCGGGAGATCTCACTGCTCAAGCAGCTGGAGAAGTTTAACCATCCAAACATTGTCAGGTAAGGATTGCTTAATTAAAACAAAGGTCTTTGTCATGCTCTAGTCAAACATTTGCAGAAAAAAGCAACGCGTGCCCAAACACAGTTTTATTAGCTGCCCTTGTTTGATCACCGAGATATCATCATCATATTATTTATTCTCGTTTTGAACCCGGTTTTTGGCGCGTGCTCCACTTTTATACGATTGGCAAATGCACGAAGAGATTACAAAGAAAAGACTCGTTTGTCGAGTGCAGATATGAGAGACGTGTTCGTCTTTCTTTGCACGGCAGCTGCTCACAATCTGATTAAAGTTGTTTCGAGCGGCGTCTTATTTACCTTCATGGCGACAATGAAACACTATTGACAAAAGTTGGGACAAAGAAAGTCCTGGATTAATTACAAAGAGAGCGTGGCTTCATTTCTTTGTTTACCATGTAGATGCTGATTTTAAGGGCTTTTTATGCAAAAGAATTTGTGGTGAAAATAGAAATCTGTTTGTCAACATTTCGACATTGAGACGATGGATTGGAGGATAAAAATGCATCAGGAGAAGTCTTTTTTAAGAGATTGAAACGTCTTTGCGGATCGAATACCAAGGAAGAAGAAAAAGCTGCATTCTTAACGCTTGTTTAGAAGGGAGATGTCAGAAAACAAAATGCCAGATCGATTGACAAGCTCAGGACTTTCGTTTTTAGGTGTTTAAATGGTAGGAAATGCGATACTTTCGAGTCTTTTTAATCCAGTTTCCTGAGGCTAGGAGAAGAAATGAAGGCCTTAATGCATCGAGAGTTATAAATTGGACAAGAGAAGGAGTAAGATTTCAATCAAGTTGGACACCGAGTTCTGAGTTATGGTGAGCAGGCCCATTGCTCAAAAGATGATTATATAGCATGACCCTCCAAACAATTATCCAACGGCATAAAACTGGTTTTCACATCCTTTGTTGTAGTTTCATTCAGAGGGTAAATGACTCGATCAGACCATTATGACACTGGGGTAGCAGCTTGCTTTGCCGCTTCTTCTCCTTTTTGATGGAGGAACAAAAATCGGACCAGATTCATTTATCAAGAGAGAAAAGAAGAAAGAGAATCACGTTTGATGACCCCGGCAACGGAGCTCCACAGACCTCTAATAATCCACGTCAGTGGAAAACTCATTTTTGATGAATAATGTTCCATTCAACGTGATAAAACGAGTCATTTCTAAACCGTTTATTCATTTTCCAGACTCCTGGATATCACACATGGCGCCAGGACCGCCCGCGAGATGTCCCTCAACCTCATATTCGAGCACGTCCACCAGGACCTCTCAAAGTACATCGATGACTGCCCAGAGCCCGGTGGCATCCCTGAACACCGCGTCCGTGACATTACCTTTCAAATCCTACGCGGGGTGGACTTTCTCCACAGTCATCGTATTGTGCACAGAGACCTCAAACCGGCAAATGTGCTCATTACGAGCAACGGGGAGGTCAAGCTGACAGACTTTGGCCTTGCGAGGATCTACGACTTCTACACACTGCTCACATCAGTGGTAAGTATTCCATTCATACATGTCATGACAAGAGTCCGTTAAGAGTGCGTGGCTAATTTCCATTTGCAAGGCATTTAAAAGGCATAACTGAAATCGTGTCTATGCTCATTAACACGCTGCTGCCCATTCATTTAGGTCGTCACTCTGTGGTACCGAAGCCCGGAGGTCCTCATGGGCCTGTCCTACGCCACACCGGTTGACATCTGGTCAGTGGCGTGCATTATGGCTGAGCTGATGCTACGGAAAGCCCTCTTCCCGGGGCAGTATGAGATGGACCAGTTGAACAAGATCTTTGACGCCATTGGGACGCCGTCAGAGGAGGACTGGCCGGGCAATGCCGCGGTGGTCAGGTCCAACTTTAGAAGCTGCCCGCGGCAGAATCTGGGCAACCTCATCCCAGGCGTGGACCCCGATGCCAAAGATCTGCTCGAGGTATGTGCTAAATGAATGGGTCTCTATAACGTGAACACACACGCGATCTGCAGGCCTCTCTTTTCTATTTTAAACATGCCTCCCGAGTACAAAGGCTCTCTTTTCTGCATTCAAACGACTACCTTCTTTTGATATCACACGCCAATTACACCTTGTGTGCAAAAAATAATAGAGAGAACTGCACGTTCGCAAAAACGGAGCTCGTGGGGTCGTCGTCTGCAAAAAAGCCCGTGGTTGGAGAAATTGCACGGTTATTTTTTGCAAGGCATGCCAAAAGCAGGCCTTAAAGTCAGACCAGCACGCGATGTTTTCGCACGAACTTTGAATGGAATTTTAACCTTTTCTTCTTTCGTTTTCAGAAATTGTTGCTGTTTGAGGGAGACGACCGGTTGACGGCAACGCAGGCGTTGGAGCATCCTTACTTTGATGAGTGCCGGCGGAATCGAGGGCTCGGAGGTGTGACAAGTGGGTCGGAGCCTAGTTCGGAGGACTCCTCCGAAGTCCAGTGAATAACACGTTTTAACCTCTCGTCGATACTTTTTGTCAGAGCGTGAAAGAAGAATTAATGAACGAAGCAAAGACATACAAAATGTGGGAACAAACCTCGCCATGAACTTTTATCCCATTGATATCTCAATCTTTGTAAACGCACTTTACCGCTATCAGTATTCTCTTCGAAGAAGAAACAAAAGCGCGGTTACGATTTAACAACGTTAAAGAGTTGATTTCCGCCCTTCTGATTCTCACTTTCCAGAGGTTAATCTGCGAGATGACCTCTCACTTACATTATTATTATTGCAATCTTTTTTCAATGTGGCAAATTGTCATGATCTCAGTTTTACACACGTTTTATACACATTTTATACACGAATCTTGTCAGAGAATAATAAACAATGATCAGTTCTACATTCTTAATATCGAATTTCGCGAACTTATGCCTGGAATTTGGCCTTTTTCATCGGTCGATACGAGACTGACTTTTCCCAGGCTTGGGACTTTGAAGGAGGGGGCAAAAAATGACGAGTTGTGGACAGAAATTGCCCTGACGGTAAATTCCGTCGTGACTGTTTTCTTGGAGAATCCGGGTAAAAACTGCGCGAAAAATGGACATCTGAGGTCGGTTTACTGCATGTTCGGAGTCCAGTTCTCGATCGAAATACCATCATCATTTATATCTGTCGATTTCGCTCAAGACTATTTTATTATATCATTTTTTGCCGCTGATCCAAAAGGGACTTGTTCAATAGCAGCTAATTGAAGACAAGCTTAGATGACGGGCAAGGTACAAATATAAATGCTGAAAATTGAGAGGTTATAAAATTAGGACGACGCGGATCTTATTCTAGAGTCATTCTCGGCTCACAACATCATTTTCTTTGCAATATATGCGATACAAAAGGTGGATTTGATGACTTGCTCAAATTTTAAAGCACCAAAAAGAACCTATTTTTCGCTTGAAAACGGTATAATCTCTCTTTTCTCCCCCTACCCCAGAAGATTTTGTGACGTTTTTCGTCTTTTATCTTTGCATCTTTACTGCTTAAAAGTCAGTCAAAGCTGCTCCAGTTTACCTTAGAAATAATAAAATGAGTTTGTGTGTCAACTGTAGGTGAAACACGGGCTTAAACACGGTTAAAATGTGCATAAAATGAAGCTTAGCTTTTGTCCACGTATGACTTTCGCCCCCAGTGTCAACCTCGCAATTTCTTCACAGGTATTTCCACCAGGTCGCCGTTTTTTTTTCTTTTAAAACTTCCAGATTGTATTATACGTGCTTTAAAGCTATCGATGATGTAGCGATAAGGGGAAAAGGAAAAACTGTCTTTAAAACGATTTAATAGCCTGAGCAAAGAGAAGTCTCATGAATTTTAAAATAGAAGGAAGATATCCGCGCTTCTTTTGATCCGTTCCAACCCCCAAAACGAACTCTATTGATGATATAGCTGCTCATTATCCTATTCCCAGACTTCAAACTCAGCCCCGGAGGACTCATTTCCCCAATTCCAACAAATTTCGCCCTCGGGAACAACAATCGAATCGACCTTGAACCCGCTCAGTCGACCAAACAACCCCTTCCAAGGGGTTGTTTTAGACCCTTGGGGGTTAAATTCCGTGCATCCGCTCATGCAGTTACTACAGCTCCTCTGACCTTGCACGGTTGCCTTAGTTTACAATATGTTTAATGTGTGTTATATGGGGAAACAAAAAAGCCGCGCGTTTTCTGTTGGCGCCAAAATGTCAAAAAGTGAGAGAGAGCTTTAATGTGTTTGTCCGTTGGAAGAAAACAACGTCGTTCTAGTTCGTGTTTGCCATGTGGCGGCGACTAAAGGTAGCAATTTGAAAATGAATCAACAAGCTTGGAAGTTTTTGCGGTCTTATCGCTCGCCTGATGCTGGAAAAAGTTAACGTTCTGGTCATGAGAAATGCCAAATGACAGAAGTTTCCAGTTTAAACATCAGCAGCAGAGACATTCAATTTGCGAAAATGTAGCTTCTGTCTTTAACGTTATTTTTTGCTTGTGCCAAAAATGGCGATGCTTTTACGCTGTCTGGAGCCCTCGAGCTTACATCTCGTTTTTGTCATTTCACAAACCCCTCATTTGCCAAAAAGGTAGCTAAGAGATTTTTTGCAAGGAACCAAAACATGCTTGCCGGCCTCTGAATAATCTTGGACAAAAGCCTGCTATTATGCCTGGGATTCAAAGCAACATGTAATAGTTGAGAGGGTTTAAACACGGACGCGCGAGATTTATGCGCTGGACCAGAAAACAAAAACTGATGGCCCAGTTTTTTCGCAATACAACCCAGGGAAAAAGCTTCTTCCACTGTCAATTTGCAATTTGGAATGCTCCCATTTTGCAGAGACAAGATGGGTATTATCTCTCAAAGAGGGCAGTTAAAACGGAGCTGAGATTTCCTTGGACACACACTGGCACTTGCAATAGTCGTTACGGAAATTATACATTTTCCAGAGCTTTATATTTTTGTAGGCTCGGCGGGATGCTGCTCAAAAAACTTGATTTTTCTGTTACTACTACTGCACACCTAGGTCAGTTTTTAAGAACAGCTCCCTGACCTGCATGAGTTGTGTCAATGACGTATGTACGTATAAGAAGGCTGCCTGACGATGAATGGCGGTCATTTCCAAGCTTTTTTGGGAAATGGAAAACTGTAGAATATCGATTTACAAGATTTGGAATAAAGCGCACATGTGAATTTATGGCAGCCGGACCAAAAATATACATTATCCCTCTTGGAGGGTGGCCACGTTTCAACTTGGTGAAAGAAACTGGACGGAAGTCAGGTGTGAGATATACAGACAGTTCTAAATCCATATTATATCAATTAAATATCAAAACCACGCACACATATCTAATTGCAGAGTAGATATAAAACGCGTTTCTTTCATGTGTGTGGTGGGTTATCGACGCGGAAAAATACCATTTTCCACACTTGAACACCTCTTATCTCCAAGCATCCCCCTTGAGAAAGTATAAAATATAATGTATGATTACTACACTGCCAACCCTATTACTGGCATGGCACAGTGAGCTCTAATGGGAATAAATTCTGAGACACAACACGCTCTTCAATGACTTGAGAAAAAGTTCCCTCTAAAAGGAAATATCTACTAAAATATTTGTATATTCCCATCAGTATAATAATTGGTCCACTGTGCCTGGATACGTGCTACCCCTCGCTGCTTCCCATCCCCCATTTTGAGTTCTTTGGCCGTGGTCCAAAGCAGCATCGTTTCAAAGTGTAAAAAACCGCCCCCATTATTGAACAAGCCACATTTATCTTCTAGTGGAAATTGGTGCAGCGCAATTAAGCCTTCAAAATGAGATATTTTTAGGAAACACTCTTTTCCCCCTCCATTCAACGCATGTATAGAAAAAGGGACCCTTTGTATTTCCTGACACAGTTATTTTCATGGACCTGTATATTCTTGATATCGTCTAGTTGATGATAGCCGTCCTCTCAAACAACTTTCAACCCCTGTGATAAAAGAAGGGTCTTCTTCTTGATTTTTGGGTGGTCTCCTTTGATTGCAGCTCCTCCTACTTCCTCTAAGGAGAGGGTTTTAAAAACACCCTATCAGGACACAAAACTTTAAATGAGTCGATAGAAGAAATTGCTCTCCTAAAATATAAAATTCCACGCAGTCACCCCCTCTCAGCTCCGTTACATCGTTATGTCTTGCAGGCTTTAAATTCCTCATTATGAATGTTAATTTAACCCCTGATTGCACCTCCGAAACCCTCTTCCGAGCGCCTCCGAAGCCTCCGAGGAGGAGAAAATTGCGCCAAACAATCGTGAGAACCAAATTCCTGATTTTATCATCATCGTAAAGTAATAATATTACGTGGCAAAAAAGAGAGGACATTAAAACCAATTGGTGATCTCTCTCATGAATAAGATTCGTATCAGAAGTTCGTTTTTGTACCGTCTTGAAAACGGCATTCCAGGCTTCCCGGGGTGATTCTATTTTTGGCACTGACAGCAAACGGCAAAAAAGTGTATCATGGCGGTTTGTTTACAGGGATTTTAGGTCGTTTTTAAGGCCTCTGTTCTCACACACACAAGATATGGTTTTAATGTATATGATGATGACGACGCGATGACATGGAAAATGTGGAAATCTATCCGCGGGGGATGCAGAAAAAAAGTTGGAGAAATGGGATTAATATGGAACTGAGCATTGGGTGCAAAATATGAGAATTTCCTTATAAAAATTGTGTACCCAAAACAGTAAAAATATGAAAATGAGTAGTTACATAGCAAAAAGTATTATTTCTAAACAATATTATACTCATTTATGCCACCCATAAGCATTGCTCTACATTATGAAACCATCTTCCATACAAGAAGCACCCATTAAAACCCTGGGAACAACATCATAACACACACTGAGCTCCCCTCCTTTTCTGCAGGTGCGAATATAAGACCCGGCAAAAACTCTAGCATACTACTTGGGCGAAAAGACA
>LR139729.1:12279-25708 GCA_900659605.1 Tisbe holothuriae | reverse complement strand
TCGAGCTGTCGCAATCAAATCTTCTCTTCCTCCCGCAACCTTGATCAACCTCCATCCCCGATGAAATAAAGCAACCATTCCGTTAAATATCCTCGCCATCGCTACTCTACTTTCCCCGCCAAACGGGCTTTCACGCTCCGAAGACCGGCTTGGAAAGCTCGTCGCGGGAAAAAGACCCCAACGGTCGCACAGCAGCAGCAGCTCTCTGGCCTCGATCGAGGCTTTTTTGAAGCTTTAGGACCACACCAGGAAAGAAAAAGAAATTTCCCCTTTTGGTCCCATTCTGTTTCCTCAGCTCAGCCACCGAGCAGCCTGGCTTCTTCTTCTTGTGCTTCTTCTTCAAGAGATAGATAGTGTGTAGAGGGGGGCAAAAGAGGCCTCACGAATTTGACGCCATCTTGGAGAAGGATTCAAACACTGTATTGAAGGTAGGCCTCAAATGTTATTATTGTGTGTGGGATATGCGATGCCCGCTCGGAGACTCGTTGAGCTTACTTCAATGTGAGTGAGGGCATATGTGGGCGAATCGGGGTTGTTTTAGCAAATATTCTAAGTTCATGAGATTATATAACATCTTACGTAAATATATATATTCTACTTTTATGCAACATGCAACATTATAACAATGTTGATGTGAGGGAAAACCAATATACCGTCAGATTTTGAACTTGATGGTGGCACTCGTAGCTGATTTTTCATGCTGGAATTGACTTCGTTAAAAATAGTGTTTTTTCAAATACTGATCGTAGGTTCTTCATGGCTGTCTATTTACACATATAAACTTGTAAATTCAAGCAGAAATATGTACTCCATGTTTACAGAGAGAGAAGAGAGTATCTGTATTTCACTGCACTAATTCCAAAATCAATTCAATAGCTCCTTTTGCTATCTGATCATTTGAAATATGGATAAATGAGTTACTCCCTCAAGTGCTTGTTTTACAATTCATGGCCACAAGTCTTACAGACAAATACTTTTAATTACAACTTTGCCAACCTCAAAAACTTTCTGTCGCCAATTCCATTTACACAAGTTGCATAAACGCAGGAAACACACACCACATTTTCACTGCATTTCACTCCAAGCTGGTAGTAGTTTTCCTGCTCCATTCACTGACCCTGGCTGCTAAGTGAGTGAGTACATTATATTATTCTGGATAACTTGTGGGTAAAAGTTAGACCCATGAGTTTGCTCAGGCAAAAAAGTTGAGAAGAGAGAGAAAACATATCATTGCCTGGGCGTTTTTGATTATGACCAAGTTCAAACTGGACTTTTTTGTTGTAACAAGCTGGAGGAAAAGTTTTAGTTCTCTTCAATGGTATCCCTATTTTTACACACGGACAATTTTGATTTTTTTTCACTGTTTGCACCGTTGATCTGCATAATTTTGGATGCAAACAGGAGACAAAATCAAAAAAGTTCACAGCTGCTACTGACCAAAAATTTTCATGATAAAGTTGAGCTTCATTTTGATTGAGAGGAAGAATCATTTTTCGGGGGAATTGAGCTTGTACTTTGGATCAAATAGAGTTGTTAAATGACGCAATCAATGCCTATTACATATTACATTAAGTAACTTGGATTAAACAATAGCACAAATGTATGCATTAGTTTCCTCGCCCACTTTCACATCTATCCGTGTATTCCCCTCTCGAGGTAAAACGTTCCATTCTGTACCATTTATTCCCTTGTCTCTCCTCCTCCTCCCCACTTTTCCTGAACAAGCACTAAGTGAGAGAAAAGGACTTAGCATGTGTCAATCAGATCAGATAGTCAAGCGAAATAGACGAGCATGAAGACAGTAAGAGATCGATGCAGCCCACGGCAAGACTACAACCGATCCATTGAGATAAATATATCCGTGGACAGTTGAGATTGAGAGAAAAAGGCCCTCGTTATACAAGATGGATATACAAGAGCAATGAATTTGACAAATGTAGTTTTACGTTGACGCAAATTATGCCACGTTTAGCATGCAATATGGGGTACATGGTATGTACGCAGGTTAACACGGAAATGTAGTGATATTTTAAGAAATAACTTTTTGCACTTTACTGGAGCAGTATAATAATAAAGTAGAAGCTATATATGCACAGAGAATATATCCTGTAGTAGGGTTCAATACAAGACTTGCTCCAATTCCATTTTGTCGTAATCGAGGTTGACTTTCGCTTGTTCTTCTCCTCTCATGGCAGCATTGTTCCGTCCCTTGGGGGTGCGTATACTACAACGTGGAAAGCTTGTTCGATCCCGTTCATGTGTGAAAGTGCTTTTCCATTCGCCACTATTATTATGCTCGACCTTTTCACTTATACAAAAGACTAAGTGATTGCTATTAACAGATTAGCATTCAGTTCAGGACAAAACACACTAATAGGCGGTGGACGTTTTTTGCAGTCAGCCTCTTTTTTGCGGGGTGTGCGTGAGCGGGATATATGAACTTTTTTCTGTGAGGTCCAGTTTTGTGTGTGGTATATAACTGGATTAGTCGGACGATAAAAACACACTGGAAGCTTTTGTCAAGTCCCCTATTAGTGGCCGATAAAAACAATTGACCTAAGCTGTAAAACACAGCCAATTTTACAACGATGCTACTACAAGTATGTAATGCTACCCAATGACCATAAATCACTGATGATGCAAAGAGAAACTTTTGAGGTCTATTCACTCGTCTTCCGCTTAACTACTATTCCTTTTACTTCCACATCTCATTGTTCTGCTGGAATTAGACGAAAACCTTCCTTTATTTTCATTCTCGGTATGTGAGGAGAAAATTGGTCAGGAGAGGGAAAAAACTTTACCTTTTCAGCTGGGTTCGGTTTCATTAGAAGACGTCCTGCCATTGCAAGTAGTAATAGAGCCCGTCTAAGGAACCGGACTCTGGCTTCTCTCACTCTATGGGGCTTTCCACAGTCTTGATGCTCACCCAAAGAAGAAAAACTTTTCTGATTCCCTTCTTCTTTTTCGATGTCTTTTTCTGCTTTGGAGGAGACTGATGCTGCTGCTGCCTGTGGAATAGAAGGCAGCTGCAAGGTAAACATTATAGGTAAAGTTATGCAATGTTATGGTATTGTTTTTATAGTTTAAATCATATGGATACAGCTCAGGTTACATTATATTGGGAAGTTCTGCCTTCTACAGAAGATTCTTAGATTTAGACACATTGTAAAGAAATCCTGAGTATTATTGTTTTGTTTCATGCTCAGCAGCCTGCAGTTTTAAATTTATGGTTTGAGACCGGATTAGTTCACCCTTAACTTTTCTAATACGCACACCCATTCCTCTTCCCAGTTTTATGCATGTTTGAAGCCCATTTTTGGCTCCTTCATTGGCGTAAAACGGTATAAACTGGGATGCAAGCAATTTGGATTTCCATGGGAATGAGGTTCAAGCAGCCAACAACTTCTTCTTCATTCTACTCCTCCTCCTCCTTTCTTTCTTTTCCCTCAGCTTGATTGCAGGATTAGAGGTCGCAGGGAAGAAGTAAAGAAAGAGTTTGTCACACAGTGGTATTGTATGGGAATGTATAACTACGAAACTCATTTTATAATTTAACTCTGACAACTACATCAGCACAGTGAGTATTGCTAGCTTATTATGAAGAGTAAAGTTCAATTATAACCACTGTGGCGGATCGGCGGCCAGTCTCAATTAACTCTTCTCCCTTTGGATATTTCTCCTACCAATCGCTTTTGACGAATCTTCCTAATCGTTACCTCAATTCCACTGTACTCACCTTTTCTGATACACCAGCAAGCGTCTAATAATCATCAATTGAAAGTTCATACTGCATGATGGATTACACTGTTTTTGTTGTTTACTCTCTCTCTCTCTCTCTCTCTCTCTCTCTCTCTCTCTCTCCTGATTACCAAATCATGATGCCCTGCATTGATCTATCTCTCATTGAGAAGGATTCAATGGTCCTACTGCTTTAAAGAGATATCGCCCTATTTCTTTGCTTGCAGAGCATGATTCGCGTTTTTGCTCCTGGTAATCAATGCTCCTGATCTAAACGTGGAATGATGTTTAAATTGCTATATTGTCAACTTTGAACTAATTTTGAGCTCTCCTTACTATGGCAAATATTATGCTGACTATACTAGCACTGATACAACCATAGTAGTTTTTTTACCACCTTCTTGTTTTGCCATTGCAATGTTTGAGGCAAAAGAAATGGAAAATTGATCACCATAAGAAATTGTGAACGGGCTGAAAATATATATAAATATAATCTGATACAAAAAGAGGAGAGAGCAGGTCAAGGAGCAAAAAAGAGCTACTCTGTGGAAAAATAGTAAAAGTAGTAGTAGAGGGATTAAAAGTTATTTTATGTTGATTCTAGTGCCGAATAGCATAAAATTGTGACATTTTAAACAAGACTTTAACTGTCAAACGTTAAATTCCATAATTTGTCAGACTTGTAAATTTAATATGACTAATGATATTTTGGAATTGTAGTCTTCACCAGTTTCTTGTGTGTCTCAAAACTTTCTTCCTCCTCGGCAGCTTTTCTTCTTCTCCTGTTTATTGTTATTTCAGTCTTTTGGGCGCGGAATATTAAACAGAGTCAATATTCGATTTTAAAACGATTTTAAAGTGAGTTGGCAATTTGAACATAATTGTACGTGTTTATTGGGAGATTTATCTCACGTACACAATGAGAGTTTTGTATTTTGACACCAAGTGAAATGCAAAATGTGCCTCATTGATATTCTCGGCAGAGTTTTGGAGGTAAAAGTCAATTGGAAAGCTGCTTACGAAATGGGATTTGAGCCATCAGCACTTCTCAACATTTTTCCTCGCTTTGCATTTTTCTACAGGGTGAAGGATAAAACTTGGTGTTTTATTATATATAATAAAATACGACAGTTAATCTTGTTAAATAATTGAATTATCTAATCAAAAGGGGAATGGTAAAGTAATCCTGGTTTCCATAAGCTTTAACATATTTGTTTATAAACACACCGTGTACCCGTATGAGGATACGCTCGATATTATTATGCATTCAACCTCTGCCTCTCTCTCTCTCTCTCTCTCCCAAACAAGGAATCGAATATATATTGGCAGAAGCAGTGAGAAGACAAACTCTCTTCTGTACTTTTACCTCAATTCCCATTTCCCTCTTATTCGCAAAAGAAGGAAAATAAGTCACGACGCCGGTTTTTTGTTTGTCAAAGCTCGCGTGAGCATTTTCTTTCGTGTTCCAAGGCAGGAAAGGCCTCGATTGTCACTCTCAAAGCTGCAGTGGGAATGCCTTGGACGGACATAAGAGACACCACCTTGATTTCTATATTTTTGTCAATTCCCTTCTTTTTGCTAATACTGTTGTTGTTGTTCACTTTTGCGATATCTTGGATAATAATGTCATGAAGGTCGGCGGAGTTGTTGCATTTTGTACTGGGAACAAACACCATTCATTTTTTTGTTACCAGCAGGTCTCAGCAGCAATAACCAAAAAACATTATAAAGTAATAATATTGTAATATTGTAATAGTTGCCTAAAGTACAGTAGCATTGCATCACTTTAAAAAAACATTAACTGTTACCATCACCACCTCCCTGTCCCATTACCGTTACCATGTAATATTCTGATCTCTCCATTTCTTCCCCATCTCCTCTTTCACCTTCCTTCATATTTAATAACGCTCCAACAACTCCATACAGACACGGAGCGGATTTTTTGTCTTTCTTACATCAACAGTGGTTTCAGAGGGGAACATAATTGTGTACCTATGCCCACTGTGGTCTGAGATACCTTGTATGCAGACCTAATTTTTTCAGACTACTGTGCTACTGTGCTACTGTGCATACTGCACACAACACCACAATAAACACCTTCTTGAAAGCCCTTTTTCGACCACAGGCTTTCCTTCCCCCTTTTCTATATATATACACATATTGTTATGTGCTGCTATTTATTCATGCTTCACATGATTCTGCCTTTTTATACATAGGGTGAGAGATTGAAAAGGGGGGAGATTGTGTTGTTATAAAATATGATGTAAAATGTGACAATCAACAGTCTATATCCCCTGAGGAAACGGTTGAATTTAATGTTTGATTTTTGCCTCTTGTTAAAGCATTCGGAGGCCATTGACCAAAAAAAGTGAGTAAAAAAGGTTCTTCCTACTTCCACTTTTTGGGCTCCCCTCCTCCTCCTCTTGTTTTGTCTGTGTGTTCTTTGTTCCTTTTGATTTCTTTCAATTAGATCTCCTACATCCCCACTAAATGAATGCACTCTGTATTTACAGAGGAGAACAAGCTGCCCGTTCAGTCGGGCGTTTGTGCAGTTTGGTATCTGACCAAGCAGTGAGCTCAGCAAAGGCAAAAGCAGAAGCTCAGCTGGTAGAAAAAGAAAGAAAGAAGAAAAAGAAGAAGCTCCTTTATTTGCGAAATAGTTCCTTCCTGAGTTGGATGATATTGAAGGGAGAAAGAAAAGGAATCTCTCTCTCTCTCTCTTAAACAATTAAGGATATACAGAAGGGACTTTGAAGGGAGAAAATAGGATCGTTTTATATCTTCTTCTTCATCCAATGTTGTAAATCCAAGAACGAGAGTGCGTAAAAATTCAGTTGGCCGCAGAAAACAACAAGAAGAAATCCAAATTCATCCGAGGGGAAAAAGAGAGAAAGAAAGGCCGGAACTGAGAAGGAAGAAGGGTAAAAAGGTGTCTGCATGGCCTCATAACCTTTGCTGTAAAACCAGCTCTAGTGTTGAATTTGACCCCTATTCGATATCTCAAAATCGATGGTTTTGAGATAGACCAACAAGGAGTCATGACACACGAAAGGCCTCTTGTCGTCGTAAAAATAGAAGCTCCGTCACGTTGTCATTTGTGCTTTTTTCAATGGCAAGGGAAAAGGTAATTTCATGCCCTCCAGATTAGTTCTTGTCAAGGCTGACATGCGAGAGCAAACAATAAAAGATTTGTTAGCGAAAAATAATGATAACATTGCATCAAAATCAATTAAACCATAGTTAGTAAATTAATTTAGCATTCAATCCCAGTGTGCTTCTTCGCTCACTTTTACTATTTGCTCTGATTTATTTAACATGTTCACCTCAGCTATAAAAGAGGAGGCAATTCATTATTTTGCGTGCTAGATGCAATTGGCCTCCCACTCGGCTGCTGTCCCATGGAAGACTGTTCGCACTGTAAGCCACGCATTGGCGTTTGTACTCTCTATTGGATGGCTGAGTGGAAAATCACAGAGGGGAGGGCCAAATACACGGCGCGGCGGCAAGGATATACAAGGCGATTTACGGGGTTACCGTGCATACCGCATGCTGTGAAAGGAGAAAGGTTATATTGACTTATTAGCAAACTGGTTGTATAACATGTACGATCGAGTGTAGTGAAAAGCATAAAAACTTAAATATTATTGCAACTTATCACCGCCGGTTTAAAAACAATGATAGCATGATATTGTTAGACTTTTTGGATTTTGCCTCTGCTTTAATGTAAGATAAAAGAATCATATCATTAATTGTATATTTTGACGTTGTAACAGTATAAGAAGTGGTTTTACAACCATTAAATCTCTGGTTCTGTACTTGGCACCCGCCGCAAAATTGATTAATGCACTAATCCTAAACTGCAGAAAGATCTTCTTCCTTAACTTTGACCCTTTCTTCTCTCATTGAGGGGAGCAAAAACAAGCTCGGAGACTTGAGTCTCTTCGGAGCCATCCCTCTGACCAACCGTGACATGGACAAATAATCTTCGATATCCGCTCGGAGGAAATCTTGGCAGCCTCTTCCGAGCTCCTTCTCCTCCGAGTCTCCTCCGAGTGCGCGCCATTTGCTGTCACCATCATCATCATCCTTTTTGAGAACTACTGGACGACGTGTCGTCTGCAGACATATGAGAAACAAATGATGGGTGAGGAGTAGAAAAGGTGGAAGATTATTTGTAGTAAACAGGGGTTTCAAATGTCTATTTCGTCATCACATATTCGTAACATTGGTTGATTCCGAAACAATTGAATGCATAGAAGAGTTAAAATATTTGGGTTGACTTTACATTTTAATGCTATTTTATGTACTTTAATGGTCTATTAACCGTTCATGCCTTTTTCTCCTGAAACGATATTATTGTCTTCTCCGTTCTCAGTTCCCACGCCTGCGGACTGTAAATTTTGGAGGTGAAAATACCGCCTAAATGAAGGCTGATCCCTTTTTCCATGTTGTATAAAGGCATATTACGGTTACATCTTTCTTAAAATTACCTATACCGTAGTAATTGAAAACAAGAAGTACAAAGATGTAATTAACAAGGCAATACTTTAATTAATTAATAGTCTAGAATGTATTAGGTAGTTACATTCATATTGTAACGCAATATAGCCTTTGTAAACGCCGAAACATACGATGGGTCGACCCAGTCTTCTTGTCCTTTCCTTCTTCTCCTCTCACTTAAGAGGAATTTGGCTTAATGAAGAGACATTGCTTTTTGAACCCACCGCCGTCGACGCCGTTTTATACACATTATTATAAGAGCCCCCTTCCAGCTGGAAATCCCTCCAAAATGGCCTTTAAATAACATTACAAATTGGTCTTTGAGGCTTTGCGACGATGAAGACTGAGTGGGAGAGAAGAGAGAGAGAGAGAGAGAGAGAGTATTGCTTTGCTATCCGGACGGCCTAACGGAGAAACAAGGGCGTTGACTCGATCGAAATATAAGGAGAGATTGTACAACTGAACTGAAATACCACCGAGCTAAACCTTACTCAAATAAAAGGAATATCTTCTTGGGTAATATTTTGGTAAACGATATAACTTTTGCTTAACTTAATAGGCAAAATAATATAAAAGGTATTTAGGGGCATTAAAAGAAACTTAAGCAGTCCAGTCTTCGAATTTACTAGATCACTGGATACTGCATCATATCAGGATATCAGGATATCAGGTCCTTAATATGTTGACATACAATAAGTCATGTATCAATAACCGGCAGTTAGATTACAGAGCTCACCCCATGGCCCCATTAAAGTGAATCTAAAAGTGTGTGATACAATATGAGGACTGGACCTTCACTTCTTATATCGTATAACCTTTCTTCCGTCCCAGATCAAGCTCTGAAAGAAGTCGTTTTCTTTTCTTCCCCATTTCTTCTTCTCATCCTTTCTCATCGATCTCTAGATCTGCCAATCAAGCTCAGGAAGAAATGAATTGTGCTCAGTGAAAATAGTTTAAACACACACCAGATTGTACGTTGTAGCCACTGCACACAGTGCAATGTCATATATTGCAATGTCTGCTGTAGGTAATGAGTGTATATACCTGTAAAAGTTCCTCATCAGGCTCTTTGACATGTCGTCCAACTTTCGACCCCTTTTCTGATCTGGAGACTTTTTCCTCTCATTTCTTCTTCTTCTCGGAGATCGAGAGTGACATCTCCTCATTTTCTGAGGTGAGCCAAGACTTTTTTGTTTTCCCTCTTTCACAATTTTTGAGCTGCATACATGGCCAGAGGGGAGATCAACTGTTATACTATTATACGGATTGTTATAAGAGGTCTTCTATACCCACAATATGCCCATGTATGCCTCTCCACCCCGCACTCATTCACCTCCTCCTCCATCGATCCATCGTCCTCGCTGTCAACAGCCAACGCCAAATGAGTCTTGTTTCCATCCGCTGCCTGGCAGCAGCATAAACTCAGCCGTCCATAGTATACGAGACTCGGCTATACGACATTGGACAAAAAGTGATGAGGCGTGTTTATAATTAGCGATGGGAATCAGTGCAGTGGATGATGATTGCCAAATTGGCACATGGCTCGTCAAAGTCAAGTATTAGGGGGAAGAAGAAGAAGATAACTCGCCAATATGCTCAAGATTGCATTCATGGGAGCTCATGAGATGAATATGTGGTCATGAGAAGTCTTCTTGCATTTAATCTCTTATAATAAAGTTATTATGAGGGGCTATATTTCACATTATGGCCTCTTCTTTTTCTTCTTCTTCTTTCCAGTTGCCCTCCTTACTTACTTTTTTCCCTTCCACGGAACAGGGTATCACATATAAATTGATCCTTTTGCTTCGCCAGCAGTATATACCAATACAGCCCATCCAAAAGCATATAACCATGGACAACACCTTATAAGAATGTACCACAACCTTGCATAGGACTTCAGAGGCATGCAAGGCACTTTTTTCTTTTTCTTCTAAATCTATTGGGAGCGTCTTCTGACTTCTTGCTCCTTATCATATTAACCCTTACTTCGGCTTGCAAAGCCAGGCCAGCATTCTGTTTATGAAGGCTGTGTCTGCTCAGCCTGGGTTGGAGAAAAGCAACTCCTGCTGAGCAAGAAATGTGAGAGGACATGGAGGTAACTGGAGGAGGAGGAACACCCTGCTGCTGCCATGGCTTCTGCTGCACAAGAAGAAGATCTATTTTCATCATTTGGGCCGGAGGTGGAACAATAATAATGGGCTTATTATTTGCTGTAATCATAATGGGAATGATCACAGACATGTGTAGAAAATGTAATTTAATATACTTTACAACATATATAGAGTTTTCTGCTTAGCAAAAGAAAGTATTGATAGTTTAGCAGGGTGGCAAGCAATGTTCATTATAAAACAACACAAGCCTCTGATTGCTCGGAAATGAGATCTTGATTGTCAAATAATAAAGAAGGGTCATATAAATGTTTAACTCTGAGAGCCCATTTCCTCTCCTTCTTCATTTAAAGCAAAAAGGAATCTTTCCTTCTCATTTCCTTCCGTAACGAAGTCTTTTTTCCATCTCTCATCCGAAGAAAAAGGAGAATCTCTCGACCTTAAAACAACATAATCTGAATCAGCAGCAGCGGTGACACAGTGACGTACTACTGCAGACTCTCCCGTTTATATGTCATTGGACCATCTCCTCAAAATCTCCTGAATAAATTAACGGATTTTTTCCCTTTCCACTCAAAGACTTTTTTGGGTTGACTCTCAAGGAAAAAGGCTATCATCCTCTTATTCCACGAAAACACTATTGGAATGTAATACATCATAACGGCACAGGCGCGTTCATCATCGATAAGCACCCCGATTCGTTGAACGAAACATAAAGTGTGAATGGGACGAAAATTGCGACGACTTCGGTCATTGATGCACATCATCTGCATATATTAACCATCAGATCTGCCAATATATGCAGCTAAATACCCTTCTACTAATACCACCTTGGAGACTGTCGCATAGAGAGTAAAGCCTGCGATTTGCTATGCTACATGTACTTGAATTAAGCCTCCCACTGCAAGTGAATGATGGAGATATAGTAGAGCAATGGCAATCACTCAAAGGGGATCTGAGACAGAGTCATATTTACAGATAAAATGCCTTCAAAGTCTCTCTCTCTCTCTCTCTCTCTCTCTCTCTCTGGGTGAAAAAAGAGCCCCCATTCCCATTCTGTTGCGTGTGCGTATTGTAAACATGAACCAGCAAACAAAAGGTCTCTTTTCTTCTTTCTTTCTTTGCTCTTTTATTTCTCTTCACAGCTGCTTGATTCAAAGACTGAGCATTTGCCAAGTGGGGAAAACAAAAAAGTGTCATAAATTCTCTTGAATAGCCTCATGTGTACAACTTTCTTTCTTGTGCACCAGTGACATGTAGAGGAGCGGCGGGCTCTTTGTTGTAGCTCGATGGTTTTAACACCGGCCAGAGGAGGGGAAAATGGGATGCAACCGCAAAAAGGAATGAAAAGGGTGTAAACGGAGACTGAGGACGACGCTTTCATGGCTCTTGGGCCGAATAACCACAGGGCCACACATCAAAATTACCAAGATTGACATAATAATTATAAAGCACTCTATTTTAGTAGTCATACTAAATATTTACATAGATGTAAACTATTCACAACCCAGTATCTGGTGCATGGTATACCAAATGTAAAAGCCTACATTATAGGTCAAAGTGAATACGAAGTTTACATTTGTCGTGTGGCTACGGCCTATAACCACAGACGTGAAGACAACACTCGGTCATGGCATCCACAATACATCCTTCTCCAAGTTTATAACTCTTCTTCTTCTTCTTCAAGCTCTGTGTGCAGAAAAAGTCATGGCGGAGGAGACAATTCTTCTTCTTTTCAAGAGAGTTGTTTTGTTCTTGTTGCCCTTGTTTTCCGAGTTCATTTCCACTGGCTGACGACGACAAAAGAAGACTCATTTACAGCTCCAGAGCTTGGGAGAATTTATGTCATCAGAGCAGTTTTAGTCAAAACGGTGAAACAATGTTGCTACTACTACAGAATGGTGAAGAGCTTTTTTGGCACCTTCAGTGCACACCTATCTCATCCATTTACTTCTAACTCTATTTTGCAGGGAGGTTACACAGTGCACACATTAATTGTGCAGCTCTCTTTTTGTCTGATCAGGGAGAAGCAGGGATGCCATTTACTTAAGCTAGAAATATTATATAGCATAATTAAGTCACTCATAATGACAACTTTAGACCTTTTCCAGACTCTGTAGTACTTTTTATCGGTAAAAGTTTAGTTTTTTCTTCATATTAATACCAAATTCTTGAGTACGAGTACATATGCTATTCTCCACAAAAGAGTCTAAAAATAGATTTACTTTTCATTGAATACTACAATTTGTCATCCCTGAATGAGATCCTCTTGACACTTTTTGGCGACCTTTCCTTGGCCGGGGCCAGAAAACGCCTCTTCTACTACAAGTCCCCAGCAGCAGCAATCTGTAACGACGTGGAAAAATGGCGGCGGCAAATTTGAATAGAGTCATTCCGACCACTTTTACTAGAGGTTATAAAGTGGCCTCTCTTGGCACGGGGACGGATTCGTGTATAAAGAGCCCATACATGGAGAAAGTGCCCTTTTTAAGCCGACATATGACGCCTTGTAAGCCCTCCTCTTGTCCATTTATGCTCTTCTAACCCCCATTTTCACACATTATACGAGCATGAAGCAAGAAAGAATTCATAAAACGGATTGAAGGGAAAAAGGGTTAAAGAGATTGAACCCTCAGCTCAGAAAAATGGGATTGTTTCATTCTTCTTAATACGGTTCTTGTCACGAAATCTGGAAGATTAATACACATCAAGATGCTTTTAGCTGCAGCCTTAATTGTCATCATAGAGATAATATTTTATCATAATGGGAGATCATTTTTCTCCATTCTTCATTGTTCGTACTTATGCCCAATAATACTGACTTTAACAATGATTATAATAAATATTTATTACTAATATTAAATAATTCTTTCCTTTACTTCATAACAAATACTATGGCTGATATTTAGTGAATACACACTAGTTACATCCTCCATACTTTCTTCCCCGCCAAGAGATGGATCCAGATTGGAATTGATTGTTGAGAGTTTCTTTTCTTCTAAAAAGAGAATAGACAAAAAAGTAGAGTGAGAAGGAAAAGTTTCTTTATTCTTTGAAAAATGACAAACGACCTTTCTTTCTGT
>LR139729.1:0-12182 GCA_900659605.1 Tisbe holothuriae | reverse complement strand
AAGAGAATAGACAAAAAAGTAGAGTGAGAAGGAAAAGTTTCTTTATTCTTTGAAAAATGACAAACGACCTTTCTTTCCATTTTTTTCTTTGAGTGAGATGTGGTTTGGAGATATGCAAAAGTATCAAATAGGTTCTACATAGATATGGGTTTGAATTGGTCTGGGAATATATGGCTGCTCAATCAGAATCAAATTTGTATCAATATGTCTACCACAATAAAACAACTAACATTGCTGTGAACTACAGTATATCATGTGTTTAAATTAGATTGACGTAATCAATGAACCCGGGTACAGTGTTAGCAATGTCTAAAACTTTTTCTAAGAAAAGCACAATAAAATCTAAAGCTTGTAATTTGCGTTTAAATAAGGTCAAGTAAGAGTTCCTAAGTTCAAAACCGCCATCTTAAACCCCAAACAAATGAAGTCAATTTAAACAAAGCCTGCTTCGGCTTCTCTGATCCGAGCTAATTTTTTGTTGCCCCCAAGAAAGATCAACTGCGATAATCTTGCTCGATATAATATCGGATGTTTTTGCTCCATACACCAAAAAGCTGTTTATACAGAAGAAAGGTTTTGTCCAATAACGGTATTGAATTCATTCGTTTTTAACCTTTTCCCGATTACTTGGAGGCAAGAGAAGAACACTTTTTCTCCTGACGGTGGAAATTCCTTGGTGATCATGGAAAGTATGTGCAGTATTTAGGACTTAAATTATTTAGCCAATAAATTATAAGTTACAGCACTAATGAAACTATACACCATTTAAGCATAATTTCGTTACTTTTGTTTATAGCGATATAGAAAAATGAAGTAATAATAACACCATAACCGCACATACTCACTCCAAAGTCCCCACTTCTTCTTCTTCTTCCTTCCTCAACTCCCCTTTCTCTTCTTCTTTCTTTTTCTCTGTATGTGTGTGAGATGAATTGCCGGAAAGCTGCCTTGTCGACAGTTTCAACTAATCACTTTCATGCTCGCTCACGGATATATAGGAGAGAGAGAGGAGAGAGAGAGAGAGAGAGAGAAAGAGAATGAGACTGGATTAGAATGATGATCCCGCGGGCGAAAGTATAAAATGAGAGAGAAAGAAGATTTTTATCATCCAGAGTAAAGTAGGATTCCTCCCCTGATTTAAGTCAATCAACCAGAGCTCAGCAATTTCATGGTTTTAGTCGAAAGTGACAAAGAACCAACCTGACATTGTCCACTTTATACAAAATGCACGACATCATAAAACATATTGCAAAAAAGTTGCATTGAAACCTCAGCAAAAGGTGAAAATAACAAGAAGTGACAAAGTCTTGAAAGCTTTTAACGCTTGTTTTGTGTGAAATCTTCTTTCTTCTCGATCCACTTTTTTGTTTTCTGCTCCGAGGGCAAAAATTTCATTCAGCTCTGTTTGCTGACACTGAAGATCGAGGCGGGACTACAATGCGAAATCAAAGTCAAAAAGTACATTTCGTTGTATAATATATTGGTCTGAAAAAACTTAAAATTAATTGATGTTATAAAATGTTAATATGATCTTTTGGACAGTGTTAAACCTAATATTAGTGGTATACTGGTGGCGAAACGCGTCTAGCCTTTCCCGTCCCGTCTGGCTTTGTGTTTCTTCCCTCTTTGTGTGTTGTAGGCCGAGGTGGATTTTTGAAGGGAAGAAGATATAGAATGGAGAAGAAGAAGAAAGAGATTTATGTCAGAAAGATTTGTACGAGTATAAAACATGGAGCCTTCGAGGGGAGAATGATAATGGCAATATAAAGACAGCGGGGCAAAAACACCGTGTAAACAAAATGACCTTTAAAATGGTTCATTCTTTTTTTGCTACATTATATTTAGATTTACACAACACTATGACTTGAGTCTAAAGTCAATTCTAAAAGGTAACTCGAGAAACAACTGCATAACTATTGAGTATTGAGTTAACAGTCCATCGTTCAGCAAGCAACTAAACACAAAAGACCAATCTAATTACCAGAGACAAAGACTTGATGCATAGAGAAAAAAGCTTTTAGGTCTGAGTTGATTAAGCGCTTTCTTTTGTTGTTAGCCAATGAGGGGCATAAAATGACTGTTTAATGCATGCAATCTGATGACCCTGCTCTCACTCAAGAAGAACAAAACAGAGTTGTAACTGCTTTCTCTTGAGTGAGCGCCACTTAATTAGCCTGTTAATTGGTCTTTTGTACCCTTATTGTAACGTAGTATATACACACTTAAATGACTGTCTTTCGCATCTTGGTTCAACGTTTTATCTGTCTTCGATTCTGTCTCCTCCTCTTGTCGACCTTATCAATATTCAGTGCAGGCGACATTGGACCAACAAAGTCGTTCTCTTCCTGGGTGTAGGAGTTCCAGCTTCCCCTTCCCTCTGATCAGACTAGAGTTGTAGGCTCAGGAATGAATGCTTTACTGCAACAGGACTTTGAGTATATTCATGTAGAGCTAAGAAACTGGTTTTACCTTAAATACTGAGTTCAATAATACATACTGCATTATTTACACTACCCCAAAATGAACTTCCTGATTTAATAGATGTATAGCTTTCATAGATAACCCCGGATATGTCATTATTTGAACAATATCTTCCTCAAAAACTCATGTCCAAAATGAAGACCTTTTTCTTCTTCTTCAGTGTAGATGAAGCTGAGATCCATGGGTAGCAAATCCTTTTTTCATCGTAGCATAAAACTCTTTACATCTGGACAGAAGCCAAGAGAGGAGAGAAGGGGTCGAGAGGGGACAGAAAGGAATAGAAAGAACGGTTATGGGTGTGCGAGAAGTTAATATTATTACATATAAATAAAGAGCGTATAATTTGTTTACACAGCTTAATAATATTTTAAGCTAAGCTTTAAGATAATGTATAATCGGAATATTAAATATGTGATTTAACGTCCTGCACCAGATTAAGTATAAAATGCTTTTTAGGGCTATGAAGGGGACGGATTTTCCTTCCTCCTCCTCCTTCCAAGTCCCAAATCCAGGTGCAAGGATGAGCTGAGATAGAAGCAAGCCCTCCACTCGCTTTTGAGTGTTATATTCTCTTTTTATGGATGTGTATGTGTGGCCAAATATCATGAAATATTCATTGGATCTGAGGGAATCATGGAAAAAGAGAAACGTTTGGGACACACATGGTCAAATACAGATTTAAAAGTCCCCACTTTAAAAACGTATGCTTTTTAAAACCCTCCCTTGGGAGAAGGGTTATTTCTATATGTTACATCTCTTTGTAAACATGTCTCAATCTCATGCATACATCTCTCTCTCTCTCTCTCTCTCTCTCTCTCTCTCCATCGATCATGCAAATGACTTTGTTCCCATCGTCAGAAAGCCATTATCTTCTCTCCTCACTCTGGAGACAATGATGATACTTTTATGCCAGAAGGAGAGTAGATGGGAAGATGATAAGCGATTGGACGAAGTGTGGGATATTAATAATAATGATGACAATAATAAACATGTAAATGAAGTGTCCAGTGGGCATAATCTGGGGAAAAGAAGCTGTGGGAGATGTCATTGACACACAAAAGTGTTATAACTGTATCAGTTCAACAACATATTGGCCATATAAACTCATATATGAGCTTCTATTATTGACAACTTGTACTAAATAGGACATGTCATTGAAATAACATCTTATTTGCTCTCCTTTCAGAGCTTCCACAGCCTCTGCATCATCATCATCCCCCCACTGCCGCCCCCGGACCATGATGGACCCCAAGCTGAGCTCTTCTTCATCCAACGCAACCTCCTCCAGCTCCTCCACAACCACACCAACCTCCTCCACTCAGCTCCTACCCTACTCAGACCTACTCAGCACCATGGACCAGCTACTCAGCGACGGCTGCTGCAATGAGGCGCCGGGGTTTGAGTCTGCATGCGGCAGCCCCATTCAGCCAGTGGACCTGACAGCACTGGACACTCTCAACCTAGACTTCCCCCTCAACAGCAGCTCATATGATATTGGTTACGGCCAGCAGCAGCAGCAACAGCAGCCGGCTCCGCAGTACTCTGAGCTGGTGCCGCTTGCTGTGTCCACTGAGCACCATCCGGCCTCAGCTGAGCAGTTGTTGTCTCCGTCATCGACGTCGTCGTGTGAGATGTTGCAGCTACCCTCACCGGCGAAGCGGAGGAAGAGTCAGGAGACGTACTATCATGCCAGTATTAGAGGTGAGACTAAGGTTTTTATAGTTCAAACTGGTCATAATGACATATTAAACACAAAGTTGAATACTGCATAAAGTGTGTCTCTTGGATAACAGACAAAGTTTTCAGTTTTGCTAATTTCAAAGCCAAACTTGCTCCTTTTTTAGCACTTTAATGAGAGCCAAAAAGCTTCCTTTCCTGGACAAAATGTCAACCCTGAGGACAAACTTAATGTCTATCATGCCCTCCTCCGGCCCTCCTTACGACAGAGATAAAAAACCTCTAACACTTCATGACCAAGTTTTAATCATGAGTTCATTCTTTCAACGAGATTTCTTCTCTCTCTTTTCCAGGGGTGATGGCATTCCATCCAAGTAGCAGCAGCACCCCACAGCTGCTTGAGACTCACCAGCAGCAGCCACCTCATGGCCATAACAATAACACTACCATTCGCGGCTCCCCTTCTACTTCCGTTTCAGCTCAACTACACTCACCGCAGGTACAAGAGAAGAAGGGGAGAAGAAAGAAAGAAAGTGATAAATAAGTGACACTGTCGAGCTATTTCCGGCGTAAAAAGGATTAATCATGCAAAAAAGAGCAGTTTTATGACAACATTTAAACCCTTTTTTGTCTTTCAGTGTGTTTCCGTGAATGTCAAACAGCCTCATGTTATTAAAATGGGCTCCCTGCTGGGTTCAGCAGCGGAGCCACCGCGAGCTGAGTCCTCATCCTCATCATCGGAAGGAAGCAATCTGCCTCAGCTGTCAACCGAGGTTCACGCCGCTCGCATCGGGTAAGAGGAGAGGGAGAAAGCTGAGATGAGATGAAAAAGATGTTGACGTTTGCCGTTTTTACGACGGCTGTAATCGAGTTTATAACGTTTTTAACACCGTGTATGATTTCCTACAGGGTGCCATCTTCAAGACGGGTTATTGGCGGCGGGGTGTTTGTGAATAACAACGGCCACTATGCCCCAGGGCAGAAGAGGAAGAGTTCCAATGGCGAGATTGGCAAGATGATACAAACACTCAACCCCGTGTTTCCGCAAGATCAGAGGGACCTGCAAGTATGTTGTCGTGCTCTGAAGCCGGGTGCAAATTGTATCATTTCGGTTGACCGGGCTTGTTTCTTTCTTTCTAGGCGGGTCAGTGGTTTCAATGTCAGCTGTGTAACACGATTCAAGAGACCACGAGACTGTTTTTCCATGCAAGGGAGGTGCACAGATTGGAGGATCTCAGCCAAGCCACAGGTATAATAATATAATATATTTGTGAAAAAAGGGCAGTGTCTTTTAATGGTCATATTTCTCAAAATTGTTATGTTAAACCTGATGTATGTTCCACAATTTCAGCCAAATGCATATCCCCACTTGCCGCCGATCAGGCCGGACTCAACAATCCAAAACACATCATCTACCAGCAACATCATTTACATGTGCAACAACAACAGCAACAACAACATGTAGACTGGCGCAACAACAACCAGCACCACCCACCCCACGTTCAGCACCACTTTCAGCAACATCAACAGCATCTGCATGCATTGCAGCAACAACAACAATATCAGCAGCAGCAGCATGTTCTCCTGACCTCCACGTCAATGGCCTCGTCAACGTCCGTGGTGACAGTTCAATCGACGGCTGCTGAGCAAAACAGGTTTCTCATCAAGCAGGAGAAAGGGAATAATAATAATGTTGCTCAGGCGGCATCAACTGACAAAAGGGGGAAATTCATATTCCCAGCCCCAAATATGGTCGCAGCAGCGACTACTTCAGCAGCAAGTGCAGTAGCGAAAGCTGATCATCATAGAATGCCGAACAGAAACGCAAACATTATTCAAATATCTTCTTCTTCCTCCTCTGGTGGTACTTCCAATGCTTCACCGTTCTCCGCCAAGGAACGACGTCGACAGCGAGAGGAGAAGAACAAGGCTTCGAGTTCGACTGCTCCCTCCTCCGCTGCAACCACAGAAGGAAGCAATAAAAGCAAAAGTGGCCCTTGCACGCAAGCCAATATTATTGGAAAGAACTCTTCAAATGCGTCGTCCAACAAAGACACCAAGGCAGCCGGCAGTGCCTCGGGCAAGAAGGCAGACCAGGAGGGGGGTAACGCCACCGCGGCAGCGCCCAGTGGTAGCAAGCGGTCTGGGCAGCAGTTCCGTTGGCGGAGGAGGAAGCGGAGGTCCAAGGCGCAGTACCCGGAAATGGGGCGCTACCTGCTGCCCATTGATGATGGAGATGAGATACAGCATCTGGGGAGGACACTGGTAAGATTTTAAGGATATAAAGGGTGATTTATGTACATGTACACCGGATCAAAAGAGGCATTGGTGCTTCTGTCTCTTCCGATATTTAGCAAATAAGAATGTAACCCAGTAAAAAGGTACAAGGCATACAGTGCTAATGTAAATTTTCCACCATCTAGGAGTGCCAGCTCTGTGGCCTGAGAGGCAAACGTTGCCATCTTACTCTGCATTTCAAGGCGAAGCATGCTGAGGTGATTGAAATGGTGCCCATCAACCCAAACAAACCACCACCACCACAGCCGCCAGTCTCAGCAAATGGCAACAACAACAATGGACCAAACAACAACAATATTAACAACAAAAGCAATAATAAGATGAGAGTGATTAAAATGGAAGCACAGGGTGAGTAAAAATAAGGTACACTTGTCAAGTGCTCTCTGATATAACTAAATTTGCTTTCCAGACCCTGTTCAGCTTCCAGCTCCCACCTCAGTTGGCATGCTCTTCCCCTCCCCACCTCCCCAGACCACAACCGCCATTCAGCCTCCCAGCAGATCTCAGCAGCAGCTCCCACTGGCACCCATTGCAGAGGAGGAGTGCCACCGGGAGGGGACCTTCGGAGGCGTGCTCGGAGGAGAGACAAAGGCTCTCATCAAAGCGGAGAACATCAAGGAAGAGGATGACGACGATGAAGGTAAAAAGCATGTTTAACTTTGTGCCACAATTTAATTACATTGTGTTTTTACCTTGGTAGCAATTCAAATATGTCTCCCTTCTTCCCTTTTTGTTCTTCCTCGTTTTTCCTCCTTCTCTTCTCCCCTGATTGGAAGTCAATAAAAGGGTGGCTACAAACCACTCTGTCTTTTTTGTGCTTGCTTGTGGGTCTGAGAAGAAATTAAAGAGCCAGGGACAAATAATGAGAAAATTGGGAATCGAGTTAAGTCACACTTCTCTGTCCTCCTCCTCCTCCCACCGGGGGGGCTTTGCTGACGATGCTCTGAACAGGGTGTCAGGGATGACATAATTTAAATAAAGTAACATTTCTTTGTTTTACAGCGACATTCTTCTAGTGACACTTTTTCTTGCTTAAATGAGACCAAGGGTGTTTGAATGAGACACCCTACCCTGTCCTTCCAAGACTCTTCTTTCCCCGTTTAATTCCGAGGTGTGTTCGAAGGCGCGCCCTGGAGCAATCTTGGATTTATAGCTCAGCTTGCGCCCAAGGTTAATCAATGGGAATTTGTCAGAGCTGCTGGTATAAAAAACGAGGGGGAAATATCCCGTTTTTTGCGGATAGGAATTAAACGAAAAGGGATTTACAGTTTGCCGCCGGGAGCAGCGTTAAACATACTCCAATCTGTTTTCGGGAAGAAAGTTTTTCGTGATTAACGTCCATATTTTAACTCTATCGGAAAGCCATTTGAGACTGAAGCCACCCTTTCTTTTCTCCTTCTCTTTTGTTACACAGCTCCCAGGAGAATATTTGTCTCCACTTCCACCTTTTATGATTATGCCATAATAATAATACTGGCACAGTGGGATCTTCTTTATTAAACGCCATATGATATTATATAACATCATTTCAGACTTTCTGGACCTCCTGGCACCTTCAAAGAGCCCGAACCAAGTCAGCAAAGTGGATCCCGGCTCGGAAGACTTGAAGACTCCGAGTTCGGAGGGCTCGGAAGAGGAAGAGCGGGACGGCGGGGAGCTCTTGCTGCTTACTAGCGCCTCCGAGAAGGGAGTCAAGTTGGAAGGAGGCTCCTCGGAGGAGGAAGAGGAGACAGAAGAGGAGTTCAACTCGGAGGAGGACGAGGAGTCGAGTAGAACAAAAGATCATCAAGAATATCGGAGCGATCTGCAAGATGCTCTTCGTGAGACCTCTGAGTTGCTGCTATCAGAGCCCTCCTCCGAAATACAGCCCTCGGAGGAGCGGCTTCAGTATGATTGCAAGTACAGTATTGTCGGTGGCCAAGAGGGGAATAATAGCAAGGCTACAAAGGTTGAGAAGGTTGCAGAGGTTGTAAGAGAGAGGGAGACTGAGTCAGCTCCTCCTTCTACAGGCTCTTCACTACTTGTTATAGGCTTTAGTCAATTTTAGGCATGATTGAATAGTCAGTGTATAGTGTCATAAAATCAATATATTAGTGTAATAATAACCCCTTTAATTTTATTATCCTTGTACTTCCCTTGGTTATAAGGAAATGAAAACTGCTGAAAGTTGGTGCTTAGCTTGAACAGAAAACATGAGTAATAAAAATAATAATATCAATATTGGAAAAGTACATATGAAGAAGAATTTTAGCTCTAGGTCTGTATTAAGTGGCTTTAGCCATGACTATGAATTGCACATTGACTATGACATATAAACTTACTAAGGAATTTATAGCAATTCCTCTTATGAAGTAACAACAGATCTCAAATTAGAAAAGTTAGAATAATGATAATCCCATTTGCCAAAAGATTTACTCCATGTGACCAGAAAGTTGTTGTTTTTTGCATGTGCATGCTACAAAAGAGTTTAAACAAATATATTAAAATGCTGTCCAAGATATGAAACATAATCTGAATTGGAAAAGAGTGTGTGAAAGCAATACAACAATTATAAAGTTAATATAAAAAGGTAACAAAATGCATGATATACTCTGTCCAGAAGATGCAGATCAAAGAAATAAATGTGTGGTTGAAATTGAAAATAATGATGATGAAACATCAGTGGAGCAAGAAATACTTTTAACTATGTTAATTATCATATTATCATCTCCCTAGTAAATAATGAAATAAATCGAATATTGTAATAAGTATCATTGAAGTTGTTTCTGTTAGCCATCATAATGTCTTCCATATTTGGAAATGAACCTTTTTACTGTGTCACATGCATTTGATGCTGAAGTTACCAACATTTTGGATACTGAAACAGAGAGCAAAAAGATGTCAAAATTAATTCTAGTTTCATATTTGGCTGTACATGTATATTCTCAAGGAGAGAATAATACTCACCCGTCTCTACCAGAAAGCAAATGATTGACACCATCAAACCCGCCATAAGAATTAAAAGTGCAAGAAATATATGCTCCAAAGTAAATGCCTGTGGCGGAGTAGGCTCTAGCTTCTCAGGAAGCAGGAATTTCAATTTCGTGTATCTCCTCTCAAAATGGGCAACCAAACCGGCTTCAAATATCCTTAACAGGGCCATGTTCAGTTCAGGAATCCATGGCTGATCCAACTAAGGAAAACAAGTGTTTAAGAACAGTAGTTAAACAATGCAATGCCTATTTAATCAATACCTTTAAGAGGAACTTTGCAGATTGAGTCGCCACGTTCTCTTTGCTGGTTCTGAATGGTTGATAGTCATAAGTATTGAACGCTCTTTGGAATAGAAGCCGACTCAGTTGACGTGAACGGAGAAAAACATCACCTATGTGACATGTTCTGTTGTACACTTAAAACTATAACTAATTTAATGTACCTTTTTCCATCACTTTTTGTTCAATGTACCTTGGGACCATGCCTCCATCCAATGAATAAAATGTGTTCTTTGCTAATGTCTGTAAAATATCCTCAAGTCATTCTTAACCACAAATTTAACCGTTATAACCTTGTTTGCAATAATCCTGAAGTAATCCTTGACGGACCATCTCATCATCTTGTCCACTCCACCTCCCTTGATGATCCAGGTGTCAGCTCCAGAGTCGACCACATCTTGGCCAGTTGAAATGGCTTTCTCATAGTCATGAACCATTAGGTAGGCCCTGTAGTATCAATTTTGAAGGTAAATATTTGTCCAAAGTATTAGTTGGCACTCTTTCAATATAGTCAGAAATAATGAAATATAATAAAAAACAATACGATCCAATTACTTTTTAATGGTGTTCCTATTATGGAGAAGTATATTTTAGTACCTTAAATTGCAGTTAAATGATGACAGAATGATGAAAATAAAGACAAACCAGATCGCCAGCAAAATTCTTAAGGCCGCTCCTACACCAGGACGAACGGGGGGCATTTTTCCGGAAAACTGCAAGAAAACTGCCGGGAAAACTGCAAGAAAACTGCAGGAAAACTGCAAGAAAACTACCAGAAAACTTCTTGAGAGAGGAAGTTTTCCGGTAGTTTTCCTGCATTTTTCCTCCAAATCGTCCTGGTGTAGGAGAGGCCTAAGAGAGCTCCTACATGGAAACGGAAAAAGGAAGTTTTTCGGTTTATTCACCAAAAAACTTCTTCAGCTAAGCAGGCGTGAGTGTGTGTCAGGAGGAAGGAAAATGGTTAATTCGCCAAAAAATCTTCTGAGAGGTAGGAAAATGGAAAATTAACTGAAAAAAATCTTCTTTTTCTCTAAAGGCAAGAAGGAAATCGGAAGTTTTTCAGTGAATCCATCAAAAAACTTCCTCCTTTCCTTCCCATGTAGGAGCTCTCTAAGGAACCTCCCAGACAGGCATTTTTCTTGTCCTTTTTTGCTGTTTCTGCCATCCTTTTTTTCTCATTTCTGCTGAACATTTTTTGGGAATAATTTTCATTTTTGCACTCACCCTCCAGCTACCCAGTCCAAGGAAAAAGGACGGCAGAAACGCGAAAATAGATGGAAAATGCGTGTCTCCTAACCAAGTATTGTAGTAACTAGTTACAAGTAACGGAGTTACAGTAACTAGTTACATTTTTTGAAGTAACGAATGTAACTAGTTACATTTTTCAAAACCTGTAACTGTAACGGGAACTGTAACGACCAAAAAGTTACAGTTACTTTACCTTATGATTTTACTTAATAAATGCAAAACGATAAAGCTTGTGCAAGGTCACAAAGTTGAGACTTAACAGAGCCGTTTTGTGGGGCTATGTGGCTAAAATGGTTTCTTTGGATTCCATTGAAACCCCCTCGTCCAGAACGGAAATATTCCATCTTTACTTAATAAAAAGTAACTTGTAACTGTAACGGAAATGTAACTAGTTCCTTTTGGCGAAAAAGTAACTTCTAAGTAACTAGTTACAATTTTTTGGAAAGTAACTGTAACTGTAATCGTTCCTTTTTAAAAAGGAACTTTACAATACTTGCTGGCAACCCTGCCTTTCTCTCCCTGGTGATTGAGAGCGCTGTAATGCTGAGATCCGCGGTCCCCTCAATGAGCATCCGGACCATTCCGTTCCAGGTGCCGTTCGGGGAGCGGCTGCCCCAGGCGCCGTCAGCGCTGTGCACGTGAACCGTTGTGAAGTTGAGCTTGTCCTGGAAAAAGTGAGATAATTTAAAATATATATGTTCGCAGATGTATGTTACGTTATCCAACCTGCAGATTTTTAATCATGTCCCCATGAAACCCCGACACTCCGTCAATTGTTAAGTTCTCCCCCTGGATGAGCACCGGCGGGAAGTGGATGGACACGGCGGTCAGCACGCTGCCGTGGAGGTTGGACCGGCGGGCTTCCAATATGGGCTCAGGGATGGAGAGGCCTTTCATGGGGTCGTAGGTGGCGTAGAGGGAGTGGATGGGCTGGGGTTTAGCACGAACCTAAATCAAGGAAAATTCAATCATAGGCCATAACTTCATCTCTAAAATAGCTGGTCTATGATTGAAAATAATGCACATTCTGCATTCCCTTTGTAGTGAAGTTATTGTTTTATTTGTTTAGACTTAGTTCTAAATTGTAATACCTGGTAGTGTTCAGTGATAACAGCGGTCTCATTCTCATACATTGCCATGGTGTAGATCTGTGAGTCTAGCCTCAAGCCTTCAGCCAAGTAGATGCTTGTTGAATTGGAATCAATAAGCCAGACATAATTCAGCTTT
>LR139728.1:0-25708 GCA_900659605.1 Tisbe holothuriae | reverse complement strand
TCCGTAATCAGCATGCAAAGTGTACGTAGAATCCACTTTCAAAAGCACTAATATACGTATTTCATAAAGTAGCGGTTTGGCACCGGACCCACTTTTTTCTTTATTTACCGCTCTTGATGCCAAGTCAAGTAAAATACAATCTAATTACGTGAAACCAAACTGTATTCATGCACTTTGCTGCGATGTTCATTACGTCTGCATATTTTAGCATATTTGAGGTCTTCTTTGAGCTTTCGAGATCTCGGTGAATCCGTCATTGTCGAGCGAGAAGAAGAACTGTCCCAAAATATCAGCATCCATTATTCATTCTTAAAGCACTGCTACATTTTGAGGACTAAGATGATGCAGGGATGCCAGAATAGATAGCCTTACTCATCTGCTAAGAAGATACCTTCTATATGTAAAAATGTTTAACATCTAATAAAATAGTAGTGAAATCAATATTAGCTGTTTGAATGAAAGATTCAAGTTCTTACGGTTTCTATCAATGCAAAATTTATTGTATAGCAATGCAATATATTACCTGTTTAATCGTAATATTGAATCAGTGTGCTGTATTCAGCAAAATAAAGCCCGGGAATGGATACAATCAGTTGTAGATACCCCTCAGACCCTATCTTGGGATAAGCAACGCAAATGTTGCTACATTTTTGACGGTCGCATCTTGGGTGGGCCGCAAATGGAATGAGAGGAAAAAGAGTCGAAACGAAATGGATGGAATCTAATTTCATGAGGCCCAGACGACAATCGGCACAATTGGGATAAAGAAGAATAAATTCAAAAAGACAAGGAGGGTACAGTGGTTTCTATAGGTGGTTTTAACTCAAGGGATTAAATTTGTCTTGTATGCTCTAATCCACTTCTCATTGATTGCATATTTACAATGAAATGCGTTAAATAAATATATTTAATATAACTGATTGCCCATTGCATTGTGACTTAGAGTGTGTCATTATTGCAGAACCATTTTAGCGAGTAGTAAAAACGAATTGCATACTGGGTTACAAAAGACACCTTTTCACAGCCCAAAAAAGGGTTTTATTACGATGGCCACGTCTGAGGCTGGGATGATGTCATCATGGGATTTATTTTCACGGTCGATTTTCTTCGAAAGAATAATGATTGGAAAGAGAGAATAAATAAAACAACCCCGCTGAGTTGAGAACATAAGAGACGGGATTATGTAAGTTAATATTGGAATACGTCATTGACCTAGATATATTATAAAGCTATCCATCTTTGTACACTCGTACGCGGCTTAATGCCTAATTTGTCTATTTAACTAATAAATTGGATCGAAGAAGAGTCTCCCGTCCTAATACTTTAATATTGATGAATGAACTTCCACTTGGGTAGAACCGAAATCTAATTTGCGCATCTGACCGAGTAAAGCTTGGGCAAAAACGATCGTATATTAAAACTACTGTACTGCCGCGTTTTTTTTCTGTAGCCTCTGCCCTCGTCTAGCGTCTTCAAATTTGTACTCTTTATACGATATTAGGTGCAAAATAAGCCGCTTTTATGCACGTAAGCGAAGGCTACTCTCATGTATGACATGCAATCATAGTGTTCTCTTAAAGCCGTCTTCTGTTGTTACATAACACTCAGTTTTGGAGCCCGCCTGGGACGCCGCGTGAGAGCGGGAGGAGCTACAGTAATTAGGAGTTAGAATTAATTAAATTATCTCTGCATTTTATGTAACGTAGATACAATTATAGCAAAACATAACTAGAATTATTGTATTTTGAGTGTTATTTGTTAAACATACCAATGAAACATACGTAATCTTCAAATGTCTAAAAAGTAAGAATTCCTCTTTTTATGTATTGTTATGATTTATTAAACAGCAAATATATAAATTGTGCTCCTATGCCATGCATTCTGTGCCCACTGTGCTTGCGCCGGCCAATAATCATAATCATCATTTTCTTCTTCTTCTTGCATTCCATGCTGATGAGTTTTCGGTCGCCGAGGGGTCAATCATGAACGAAAGAAGAACGAACGTGTGTGTTGTATTCTGAGACACGACCAATCAGAAAGTATAAAAAGTGCCTTTAAAGTCGTATTCAGTATCTCAATATTATGGTTCTAATAAATGTTCCGTGTTTCATCGGGCATTGGAGTCGTTGCCCGATTCAGAAAAATAGAAGATGCTTCCAGTTTAATATCTACAATTTAATGCCGAACTTCTGTTGCAAGGTGTAATTGCGACCAAGGTTATGATGGTTGCCTTTTATATTCTCCAAACCCGTAAAAAGCCCAGCGTCATCTAAAATGAGGATTTCCAACGAAACAGGATGTGTTCATTCTCGTTTATTTTTGGTTTCTCATTATATACTGTATTATACGGTATACAGACGACATGCATAATAGTATGTTTTCTACTCATTTATTCACTCATACTTTGGCGTGTAATCCCTGCTCGACCTTCTCCTCATGGTCAGAAAGCCATCCAGCATACTCGGCCCTGGAGAGGCTCTACTGCCATTGCCATTACTGCTACCATAACCATTACCACTAGGGCTGAAAACACTACTCCCAGAGCCGTAAATCCGGTTATTGCTGCTGCTTCCCCGGAGTGGTGCCTGGTAAGCATCGAGCCTGCTCCCATTGCCATAACCGTCCAGGCAACTTCTCGTTTCCAGGTCAGCTGAGGGCGGCGGGTAGTTGGCTAGAGGTGACGTCGGTCCCTGACCGAGATACGAACTGTACCTGGAATTACAATTAAATTATAATTATGCATGTTGAAGCAATGACACCACAGAAAATATAAAGCCAAGTTGTACTCTGGCCCATTTTAAACAATTTGACAACATGTATCAACCAATTATTACTCCGTCGCGTAGTCACATACTTGCATAAATGCACGTTATTTTGTCATTTGCACAATGTCTCTGCACATATACGAGGTCAGATAATACTTCTTTATGACATACACGATAATTTATGTTGTGCAGAATACTTCAACCATAGACATACAATACAAAGCCATGTAATACGACAATGGAATCTGAGGACAGCGATTACACACATTTTTAGGTATCTAAAATTAAAATCAAGGTCACTTGTTGTTCATTCCTCAAATAGAATGTGATGCAGATTATTTTGCACATCAAGTGCGGCGCACATTTTTGGCGTGTGTTTATTATACTCGGAGGCACAATGGGATCATATCAATTAAAATTGAAGAGAAATATCTAAATTGTGGTTTAAATTGATGATATTCTTCAAATATTTGCTTTCATACCACTGTGCCAAACTTGGATAAAAATGTTTTGATGAGCTTTCGGACGTAATTACAGATATTTTCATGTCCCAATTTTTCTCCACTCGGGATTTGACAAGAAGTAAGAATGTCGTTGTGTGAGGCGGACATTTTTCTGTTAATATTATGGACGAAATTGTCGCAGCAAATGTGTTAGTTGGAGCAAAAATGGAAGGGATAAAAGTGTAAAACGATTTACGTTTTGTCTTCAAAATAGAGGCGATGTTGAAGAGTATAATTGAAGAGTATAATTGGAGGAAAGGATGATCATAGAAGAGGAAGCTGATCCAGAAGCACGCAACATTTATCCTCAGAAGTACGTTTAAAATATCACAGAAAAGATTTTCGGCTCGGCGCATCCGCTCTGAAATGAGGAATCCATGTAGATAAAAATAATTAAAACAACAACATGCAATCATGCAATTAGCAATAGGAGAACACGAGGGGCACTCTTTACCTATTATATTTCCTCGGGAGACTCTTGAAATCCTTGCCCCGCTCGGGCACGGAAATCCTCCTCCAATCGCTGCGACCGCGGTCCTCCAGGCTGCCGAAGCGCCCGCCGCGCCCGAGGTCGTCGTCCCCCTGTGCCCGTTGATGCTGCATCAGCGTCGACGTCAACCGGGACGCGGCACTCGCGCGCGGAGACGAAAAGTCGTTCTGTGTCAGCGACCGGCCCTGGCTGGTCAACAGAGGCCGCCCGAGCATTGATGTCGGGCTCTGAATGCGATCTCTATGGCTGGAGGAGCTGCCCATGCTCGGGAGGCCGGTCGAGTTCTGCCTGTTGAGAGACATTGACCTGCTCTTGCTGCTACCACCGGTGAGCGGCGGCATTTGTAGCAGTGTTGACGGGCTAAACGCTGGATCAAATGGATCGCCAAGGTCTCGACCAAGACTCCGCTCCCGACTCCGCATTGACGCGCGTAACATGTCAAAGTCTGACGCCGCCGACGAGTTGAACTGATCAAAGAGCTCCCTGGACACGGATCGCCTGGCGAGCGGCCTCGACGGGGCGTCTCTTGCAGCCATAGGAGGTCGGCCAAGGTCATCAAACAGCTCCCTCGAAAGGCTTCGTCTTGTGACCGGCTTTGCCCTCGTGCCAACACTCGATTGTGGAGCTGGAGTGATTTCAGGATGTTCATCGAGTCTCGTGAGAACGGATCGTTTCCGATGGCGCCCAGATGCGCCCCCATCGGCCATACTGTCATCCCTGAAACCTCCATCAGGCGCTCCAAAGATGTCCGAGTTGATGGACTCGGTGTCCTCCAGCGGGCTGAGATACCCGTCCGACATCTCCGATATATCTGCACTCCCTCGCTCAGCAGCCTCCCGCTTCAGCTTGTTCAGGGACGACGTGAACATGTCCTGCTCGATGGTCTGGAGCTCCTTGGATAGCTGCCTGTGCAGCTGGCGGAGTCGTTTGCGTTCCAGGGCCTGGGCTGCCATTGTCTCCGGGTCGCCGCCGCCTATTGTTGGAGTGGTAGAGGAGGATCGTGGTGCGGCTGGGGCTAGTGATGAGGCGGGGGAGGGGACTGCTGGGTCAGCTGATGGACCTGGAAATGGGGGTGGTTGCGATTCAGGCGGTTTTAATCGAGGCCATGCAATTAAAAAGAGAGAACAACCTTTTGGGGTAACATAAGCTATAACGAATTATGAAGCAGGGAGAGTTAACAAGCGCAAATATTATTTAGATCCTTGATTTTAAAAATGGTACAATCTATTTTAAATGAAGTCATTTAGTTTTATTGGAAACGCGAACTAATCCATCTACTCAACAACTCTCTATAACTTCTTTCATTGAAGCATATGTTTATAACCAAGATAAAGGCCACATCTTCACCAGGTAACGCACTGGCATTGCGAAGAGGAGCGACAGAGCTGAAGAAGAAGAGCAATAACAACAACAAAGAGCAACTTTGTCTCTGTATGTACAACAACACCCAACGAAAGTCACCTTTGCTTGCAATGGCAGTAACTCAACCGTGTCCGACCGACCACCACCGCTGCCATCGCCCCCGACCACAGACTCACGGCGCTTCCGCTCAGCGGCGGCGATCACGTGACACGTGATAAAGTTGTGCTGGTCAATGAGACCGTCACTCTTTGCGCCGCCGTACGGCAGGATCTGCCGCCGGCTGGGGGGCGTGGCAGCAGCGGGGGACGGCGGGGACAGTGTTGTTGCGGACGACGACGGTGATGACGACTCAGCGGACGGCGTCGGCAGCGGGGCGGCAGCAGCAGCAGTGACGGAGGGCGGGAACAGGGGGCGGGACCTGGGGAAGGAGGAGGAGAGGAGGGGTGCTATCTTGGAGGAGGTGGTCTGTGGAGGAGATGCAGCAGCAACAGCAAGGGGCGTTGTCTCAGTGTCATTGTAGGGCGGGATTGGCCGCGGCCGGAAGGAGGAGGGCTGGAAGGACGTCCGGAGTACGCGCGGGGCGTTGGGCGTAGGAGCGGTGTACAACGCAGACAGCCGAGAGCTTGGATACGTCGGCTCCTTCAGTGAATTCTGTCTTCGAAGTGTCACTGCCCTGGATAGGAACTGCCCTTCGCTGGCGCCATGTCTTGGAACTTGATTGGTTTCCGGTGCAGCTGCCACTGCTGCTATTGCTGGAGTTGTGGTATTGACTGGTGTAGACGGTGGGGATGTTGCCACTGGAGTAGCTGAACCGGAGCTGGAAGGTGGGGAGGAGGGACTGGTTGTGGCAAAGCTTGCTGGCTGACTACTATTCTTCTGCTTCTGCTGCCGCTGCTGGATGTGCTGCCTCTTCAGTGCAACAAGGGAGGGGGCTACAACAGGGTGCCGGATGCCGCCACCACCACTACTGCCTGAGAGTTTGCTGTCGCCTGAGCTGGGTGTCTTTGGTGTCACCACGGCTTTTGTGGTAGTTGTTGGGATCTTGGACTGAACATGTGAGCGATCATCTGCTCTCATTGAAGCACCACTGCTTGGCCGACTGTTGTCACTAAACTCCTGGTCCAAAAGCCGTGAAGCTCTTGGATTAGTGAGCTTGAACTGAACATCTTGGAGAGCTTCCGGCGGCCCCACATGTGGAGACACAAACGGCTTTGCATTCTTCTGCATGTAAACACCAAACGACACTGGAGTGCTTGACTGAGACACTGGAGGAGGGGGTGATAGAATACCGCCGCTCTCTAGCGCTATAGGCACATGTCTGGTGGGTGGTGGAGATAGCACTGTTTCCTGTCTTTGCTGTTGCTGCGAATCATTTTGTTTAAGGAGGAGATTGGGCGGGGGCAGGTAGCCAGGTCTTAGTCTTTGGCTACTGGTCACAGAGATACTATTGGCAGCAGGAGGATGCGAAGAAGTTGGGGGTGGGTCTGGGTGTTGGAGGGATTGAAGAGATTCGTACCTTGTGGGAGGGGTGCTAGGAGTCAGCGCAGTTGTCCCAAGGGACGTCTGCTGCTCCTGAAGGTTGTGGTGCCGCCTGCGTGGGATGGTGCTGGTCATGCTATTACCTGTTCTGATGCTGCTGCTACCGCCAAGGCCCCCGATGCCATCCGGGGAGGAATCATCAAGAGAAGAGGGGAGTTTGTAGTCTCCGGCCAAAGAGAAGGCCTTTGAGCTGGGGAGGAGGGTGCTTGAAGAAGTTGCAGTACCTGTTCTCAGACCGGGAGTGGTTCGGCCGCTGGTCACGCTCATTGGCTCTGGGGCTAGCTGGGATGTCTGCCTGGAATCAAAGGACCGCAACGAGGAGGTTCCATCATCACGCATTGAAGATTGCCTGGAAAAGCTGATAGGAGTGGTGGTGCCACTTCCTGAGCCTCCCACCACTGCTGCACCAGGGGCATTGACCCGGTTTATGGATCCCCTGCTGGCATGCCGCTCCAGTCTGGCATGTGTGCTGCCCGGGGTGAGAGCATGGTTGATGATTCTCTGGCGCTGCTGCCAGTTGAGATGAGCTGCATGTTCATCATGAATTCTCTTGGTCAGACTCTTGACCCGAGTAAGCAGTGTTGAGAAGAGGTTTTCAGCCGTCATCTCTCGGAAGCCGTCATCATCAAAGTCATCCTCTCCTTCTGAGCTGAAGCTCTCAGTCCTGTTGAGACTGAAAGGAGGTTTGGTCTTCTTCAGCTTAAACATGGGTGTCTCCTCCAAGCCGTGTTTGCCAAGAGAGGAGTATTTCTGAAGACCTCCAAATGGAGAGGTGAATGTCGGCACAGTGGTGTCGTCATCTGACATGCTGGAATCGCTGTAGGCTGAGCTCATACGCTTCTTACGACTGCCCCAGCGGCGACGGCTGAGGCTGTTGCTATGGAAGGTGTCCATGCGCTCAGAGGCTTCAGCATCCTGCTCCTCGGAGGGATCTGGAGTTCGGAGGAGTGTGCCACGGCCTTCGACATTGATGGGAATGTAGTTGGTGGTCTTCTTTGGAGGCTGCTGCTGCACAGTGGCTGGGGAAGAGGCTGCCTGTCGGGACTTGTCAATGGGTGGAAGCGCACGGTTAGCCAAAGAGTCAACAAGTTTGATTGGGATGATCCGCTCATTAGTCTTTGATGGCTCAGAATCTGACATTTGTTTTGGGGTTGCTGCGCTCTTCCGGTCTTCTGCAATCTTACTGTGTACAGGTTCAAAGGTTTGTTCTGGTGTGAGAGCCTTTACTGGTTCAGCACCAGCCTTGGGATCAAGCCGGCTTCTGCTAGAGGCATCTTCAGCCTTCTTCTTTAGCTCGGGAATGATAACATCTGCTACCTTCACTTCACTCTTCTCCAAAGCGGCTTCAATTGGTTCCAGCCCATCATCAGCTGAGGGCCTTCTTCCCATTGCTGGGGCATGGGGAACCCTCTTCAGAGAGCTCTTCACTGCCTCAAGCTTATTCTGAGGATCCACAGCCTTGTTAACTTCAATAGTCTTTAACTTTGGTGCTAGTGCAGGGGATCCTTGCTTTTGCTGCTGCTTCTCATTCTCCTCCTTGGTAACAGTTGATGGAAGTGCTGGCGCGGGTGGTGGAGGAGACATAACCTCAATTGGAGACTGTGGTGATGTGGGTGTAGTGACCGCCGTGCTCAGCTCTGACCTATCACCAGGTCTCTTTGCATAGGTGATCTTTGTGATTGGCTGGGTGACTGGGCCAGTGGTGGACATGTTCTTCACCATAACAGCATCTGACGGAGGTGTTGGGCATGTGGGGGACTTTGGTGAAGTAGGCGTGCCACAGGGTGAGTTGGCTATGGACTCAGATGGAGAGAAGACTGTTTTCTTGACAGGGTTGCCACCTGGATTGACTGCAGGGCTGATGGTTGTCACTTTCTGGGAGCCAACCTTATTATGTGTGACAATGATCTTCTTGGGTTTCTTTGGCTCTGATTTGAACACTTCTCTTGAGATGACGCCCACTGCTGCTAGTTTGGCTTCCTTTTCCTTTTCCTCCTGCTCCTTAGTGATTTCTTCCACCTTCTTTGTCTGCTCTTCAACCTTTGGCACTGATTGCACCTTTCCTGACACCAGAGACATGACAAGATTCTTGGAACCATCTTCCTTTAGCTGGCAAACAGTCTCCTTGGATTCTGCAGTGACCTTGGATTCAGCATTTGTTGCCTTCTTTTCCTCTGAAGCGGCCAACTGCCTCTCTTTCAGTCTAAGCTCTTCCTTCTTCACCTTTGGCTTTGGACTTGTTGGAGGCTTTGGTTGACCATTGGTTCCAGCTGCTTTAGTAGAATCGTCACCAGGCACAGCCAAACGTGACTCATTATTGCTCACAGTTTGTGCCTCAGAAAGCTTCTTTGGCTCAGGCACCTTTACTGGCTTTGGCGACGGGGACTTTCTCGGACTGACCCGACCTGTGTTCACTGACCTCACAGGTTCAAGAGTATTTGAATTTCCCGATTTCATTCCAGCAGCCTTGCTAGCCCTATCGGCAGCCTTTGGCAAAGTTGCTCCTGCCTGCTGCTGCTTTCCAAACGGCAGCTCAGGCTCACTGTTCTTCTTCTCCTCTCCACCGCTACTTGTGCTCCTTGCCCACTTTGGTGTCTGCCCGCTGTTGACACTATTCCGCCTGAGAATGGTTGGCGTCGGCGGCGGTTGACTCTTCTGCTCAAAGACACCCTTGGCATCAGTCACCCTCAGACCAGGAGTGCAACCTTCAAGACTCATTTTCTTGGAATTCCTTCTATTCATTCCCAGTTTCTCTTCTTTTGGCTGAACAACTGCAGTCTGAGCCTTCTTTCCTTCAAAGGCATTCTTGAGATAGCTCATCCCTCTGGGTCCAACCCCAGCGCTCACAATCTTCTTTGGCTTCTCCAGACTCTTGACATTGTCCACCTTTGGTTTGGCGCTCTCAATGACCTCCCCGATGAAGGTGTCCCAATACGCGGACGCCTTCATCACCTTGGAGTCACGCTGCTTGGGAGGCTTGCTGAGGTTGCTGGAACTAACCCTGGGTGAGCAGGAGTCTTGCTTGCTTCCTGGCTGAACAGATTGATTGCTCTCAGAAGATGACAAGCTCACAGCTGATCCTAAAGAATCCGGTGTCTTGTCCTTGACGTTGTTCTGTTGCTGTTGCAATGTAGGGGATAGGGTTTGAATGGGTGGTTTGGTGACTACAACCGGTTCAAGGTTTGGTGGAGCTGTCTGAGCTACTGCTACTTGTGGTGGTGGTGAGTCTGCCTTGAACGGCTTCGGAACTGAGTTGATGAGAGACCTCATCTCAGCATTCTCCTTCTTTGATGGTGACTCAGCAGGGAATGGCACGACCAATGGCCCACCAGGAGCATTGCCATTGTTGTCAATAACAGCAACGGTCGGTGGAATGACCACCTTGAGATCCTTGGCAGCCTTCCTATCCAGACTGTTATTACAAAGATTGGTGTTATTATTGTCATCATTCTTAGCTACGACATCCTTCTCATTTTTGCTACTATTGTTCTTTGCAGCCGTGGGAGACTTTTGCGCTGAGGAGGAGAGATTGTTCTTATTCTCATCTGAAACGGCCAGATTTTTGTTTCCCTCATTTTGCTGCTGTTTCGGTGAAACCTCCGCTGGCACCTGGCCAACAATCTCCTTTTGCTGCTGCTGCTTTCTCCTCTGCCTGCCAGGAGACACCGATGCCGCCGCCGCCTTGGGCTGAGTCGTCGGCTGCTGGAGAGAGGAGGAAGAACTTTCTGGCGTTGTAGTTGTTGTAAAAGTAGAAGAATGAATCTTGTTTTCTGAATTCTTCTTCGCCTTCGCGGCTGCTGAACTGGACATTTTGACAGCAGCAGGAGAATTGTCCTTTTTCTTTCGCCTCTCTTGCTCCAGCTTAGCTTCTTCAACTTCTGCTTCAATCTGGCCTTGACATTTCGCATTGATCTTCTGAGGAGGAGTCTTATCTTGTTCACATGATGGAGTAGCAGTGGATGACGACACCGCCGGGTCGACCTTGGAAGGCGGCTTCCAGATGACGTCCTCAAGCCCGTGACCGTTCACGGACGTCGTGGGTGGAATGCCCGGTGGAGTCTCACTGTTAACACACTGGGGCGCCGGCGGCACTGGCGGGGGCGTCTGACAAGGGCTGGACCGGACCTGCTTCCGAGCAGCCATCTTGGGGCTCTCATGGACCCGTGGGGGCGGCAGCGGGGCCACAAGAGACGATTCAAGTTTCGACTTGATATCTTCCGGTTCCGGGCTGGGTGCCTTTCCCCGAGGCGTGTTGGGTCTTGACATGGGCCGCTCCATTTCCTCAGCTGGTGGTTGCTGCTGAGCTGCTGCCTTCTTCTTGCGCACTGGTTGACTTGTCTGCTCAGGTTTGGTCACCTCTGGATGAGGTGGCTTCTTGCCATTGGTCTTTGCGGCCTGTTTCACTGGCTCTCCGTTTGCAAGCCCTGCCTCTAGCTCCTGCTTCCGCTTTGGTGTGGGCGTGCCATTCGTAGGCGTGGCATTTGTGGGGGTATCACACAGTTCCATCTCTTCCACCACGTCCTGTTTCTTCGCCACGAGACTGGGCTCCGTCATGCTGGGGGTCTCAGCCAGCTTCCTCTTTTCCTTCTTCCGACGGCTGGCTGCATTGGGCGACTGGTGATGGTCTGACAGGGGTGAGGTGGGCTCATCTTCACTGGGCGGCTCAACAATGGCCTGACTAGTGGTGTTGTCGCCTGAAGATGTGAAACTGGTTGTGGATGGAAGTTCAACAATAGACATGGCGCTTTCAAGCTTTGGTGGAGCATCCTGAAAAATGAATTTAGTCATAGCAGCAATCTTATTGTGATAGGACTGTCAATCTTACCTCCTCCTCTGGTTGTTGCACAACCGCCTCAGCCTCCTTTCCCACACTCTTGTGTCCCCTCCGTTCTCTTCAACTGGAGGCTGTGGCACTGGCGGTGGCTGAGTCTGCTGCCCAGTGAGTGACAGCAGCAGATCAAGTCTGACTGGTGTGAGTGTGGCCAAGTGTTCCGCAGCCTCGAGGCAAGTCTCTGGAAATCCGTCATTGACCCACCAGTGGGAACAGATATCATAGATTGTGGAACGTTGTTCAGCGCTGACTGTTAGCATACCGCGGATTAAGCTTGAAGCACCTGAACAAGATTAGATTTAAGATGGAGAAGAGCTTGTTTTGTTTATATCCTTACTAGATGGCTTCTTCGGCTCATAATAATCGCCAGTGGTAATCTGTTTGACTAGCCTCTTGAAATTAGACCCATCAAATGGCATCGCTCCGTATACGAGTGTGTAGAGGAGCACTCCCAGCGACCAGCAGTCTACCTCCGGCCCGACGTAGGGACATCCCTTGACGATCTCGGGCGATGCGTAGAGCGGGCTGCCGCAGAATGTGTTGAGGAGGTTCTTGCCGTCGTAGACGTTGGAGAGGCCGAAATCGGCAATCTAAGTACGAGAACATGAGAACTATAGCTTATTTCGTATATAATAATCTTACCTTTGCCCCTCCGTTCTCATCGAGCAGAATGTTCTCTAGCTTTAGATCTCTATGACAGATGTTGTGCTTGTGACAATAGTAGACGGCGGTGGCGATCTGCCTGAAGATCCTCCTCGCCTCCTTCTCCTCCAGGCACTTCTTGTCGCTCAGGTAGTCGTACAGCTCGCCACCCGCCGCGATCTCCATCACGAGCACCATCTTCTCCTTGTTCTCAAACACTAAAGAAGAATTCAAAGACGTTATTTTTAGAGTTAGGCACTGAAGTTAAGCAAGTTTAAATTCCGAACTTAATTTATTTATTATTGATATAAGTGTGAATGCCATTCTGGAGCACTAGTTTTCTTTTTTCAATTACCTTCATAGATGTGAATGATGTGCGGATGCTGCACCGAAGACATGATTTGAATCTCCCGCCGAATTCTCACCAAATCAGCCTCGGTCTCAATCTTGGACTTTTTAATCGTTTTTATCGCAACCTAAAAACAAGACTTTGAATGACTAACGAGCTCCAAATTGAGTCTAATAATCCATAATAATACCTCTTGTCCCGTTTCTTTGTTAATCCCCAATTGGACCTTGCCATACGTCCCTTGGCCTAGCTTTCGGCATATTTCGAACCTGGAAAGAAAGAAATTTATGCAAAATATAAGTAACCCATATTTTAAGGCAGTCGTCGGTTATCTGGCGAGCAAAAACGGTGAACGAACAGACGTGACTTTAGGAGCCTTTCTTGTTTAAATCATGACTCACTCTGACTTCTAGAAAAAAAGTGGAGCTTCTCACTCTCTTCTCGCACGACTTTCTCCAAACATTTTAGAGTGGGCTCACAGTGGTTTGAAACGACAGTTTATACGTTTATCTTTTAAAATTTACTCTCTAAGCACCTTTTTATACTAGCATGTTCTATTTTTCATGTATTGTCACAATGCAATGATCCATTTTCTAGTCCACTGTGTCTCTTTCCATTTCCCATGGGCATACAAGTGCCTCAGGGCTGCTCTTCTTCCTTCTCTCCGCCCTGTAAGTGTGTCATAGCCCAGTTAAATCTATTCGGTACATGTCCGTTTAGAGAGTAGTAATGTTGGGTTATTTACATGATCTGAGCAGAGGAAGAAGAAATGAATCGGGTAAAAAGGTTAAGATTAGTCATCAACTGAGGACTTGAGGGAAGGAATAAAGAAAAGATGTACGTCGTCGTTATGTACAACACATAATTAAAGCTAGAAAGCTCAGGCTAAGATTTACTTCTGTCAAGGTTTTCTTCTGTCTGGAAGTTAACGAGTAACTTTAGGCAATATTACCGGCGCAGCCATTCCAGAATGTTATACATAAAAAAATCTATAATGTCCATTTAATAAACATTATTCATAAGAGACCTTCTCCTAAACGTCTATTTTCAGTAGTGAGGAAGTATATAGTCAGTTGTTAATTTATTGATTGATCAGAGAACTTTGTCCTCACCTATTTTTGAGCTTCCTCTTGTGGTCGTTGAGCTTGATGCCTCCCGCGTGCTCCATCCCGCCCATGATGTTCAACACGTCGTCCTCGCTCACAACCATCTTGAACCAATTTTCAATCTCCTTTCTCTTCAATTATGTTTCTCACGCCCTGTAAATGACAAAACAACATAGAGATTATGTGCATGTTTGCTGTTCGAGAGAGTAATCGTAGGTAGAAGTTTTTGTAAGAGGAGTGCCAAAGTTTCCTGGTACATGTCTTCTTAGAAGAAGAAAAAATATAGCAAACATGTATTATATCTCATTTACAATTTGACAGGAAACATTCTCATCAATCTAGTTTACCTGATGAAATATTTCATTAAAATTATAAAAGAAAAGAAGAAGGCAATAGAGTGCATGTGAATATCCAATATGTCTCATAGTACGTTTACTATTGAGAATCATCTCATTTCAAATGTCCTGAAAAGCGACATTTTTCTTGAGGGGGAAAATCCCAGCCGAGATTCGTTCTCATCTCGTTGAAAGAACTGTTGACACATCATCGGAGGAGAAAAAGAAGGAATTGAATAAAGTTTTATGAATTGGACTATTCAGCCATCTTGCATTCCTCAATGCTGAGCAAGCATGCGAAAAAGACAATCTCAGAAGAGTCTCGGCTTGCAAAAGGAAGCATCACTTTTATTGCGTAACTATTCGCTACATTGTAAAAGTCCTAAACACAAATTACAATATATTATGTGCCAAAAGTGTGACAGTTTCCCAACGTACCATTAAAGGACCAATTGAAGTTAAACTAATCACTACTCTAGCTAGTATAGTAAAATCTAAAACTCCTTACCCTCTCATTTTGGGGCCCACTTCCAATAATCATTTCCTCCTCCAACTGACAAACTCTTCAATCTACTCTTCTAAATGTTCGAAATCACTTCATATCACAGAATCAACTTTAAAATCACTTTAGTTTCAACCCTATCGCCATTTATTCATTCTTCGTCCCCAGTCGAAGAAGAAGCTGCTTCGACCGATTTTCACTCTCGGGGAAATTTTCAGCTCACTCTCTTGGCAAGTTCAATTTTTTGCCATTACAGCTGTAAGAGTCGCTGCACACATGCAGGAGAGAAGCAAAAGAGAAAGGTCCAAAAATAGCCGAATTTGTAGCGATTTCAACGAATCTTTGACCATATTATTTAGGTCAAATCTTAAAACACACTTGATGACAAACGTTTAAATCAACTGCAATCACTTTAACATGACGACTGAAGCTCTTCTTCCTTAAGACAATATGCTTTCTTCCTCTTCTTCTTCTTCTTCCGCTCTCTCTTATGTGATTAATCCACGCCGAAGTTCCTTCTTCCGCTCCTGAGCTCCGCTCCTACTTACTCCACCTATGTTATGTATGTGAGCATGAGAAGAAGCCGTCAGCGGCAGCCGGACTTTCTTCTGCCTGTTGGCCGGTCGGGTTAGAAGAGAGAGAGAGAAAGTCCGAAGGGAGGAAGAATGTGGGTACAGTATACCTCACTTAAAGACACTCTCTTAATAAATTATTATTATACTTCAGAGTCATCATGTTTTGCTTCAGTTTGGTGTACTGTTTGCGATGCCATATATAGTAAGATAATATTAAGAGAGGTTGAATGTAGTGATCCAGCTCCGGCTCCACCACTCCTTGCTATCAAAGCTGCTGTCAGTGTCTGCACTCTGAAGCTCTCTTTCTCCTCCTCTCATGCCCAAGAGATTTTCTAGAAGCACCTGGAGGAGGAAGAGAATACTACATTGCATAGATGATAGAAAAGTAAGACTTTTAAATTGGGTTCAGGAATTAAAAGGGCACACAATAGGAGACGCAAGACAGTTGTTAAGTAAATTATCCAAATGCACAAAAATATTAACCTGTAATAACAAACTGTTAAACATACATATGCTATAATGGTATAAATTATAAATATTTAGGGGTCTTACACGTTATAACGCTTACGGAGAATAAACGTATGACAAAATTGAACAGAACGAAAGTAACTAACTGAAAAACAATCAGGAAAGGTCAAAAGAGCTCTTAAGGGTTTCAAAAATGCATTTAACAGTGCACTTCATTTAAGCATTTTTATTTGTTTACAAGGTGCTCCTTTTTTGCCTTCTTTCAAGGCCCTTGCAAGAAAACACATCACAGATCACAGGATTGTTTGTTATTGAATCGAGAAAATAGGGCAGAAAAGAGAAGAAGTGTTTTGGATTGCTTCTGATAGTACAAGGTCGTTTGTATCGCACAATTAATTTTAGGCGATTGGAAGTCTCATTTGTTATAGATCATATAGAAGTTATTAAGCTAGAAGGCTAGCTTATACTATACATATGTTCGAAATAAATCGTGTACTAGTAATCTATTTTGAGAATATGACTGTATTATAGAAAGAGATCAATTTTGAATATGAAAAGACAGACCTGATTTTATATGTCTCCCCTGGTTTTGACTCAGCTGGAGGAGAGAGAAAATATAGAACACTCTGGAATTGACTAAGGAAGTGAAAAGACTAAGCTATTTTATTTCATCATTTCATGCGGTATTTAAGTGATTACTACGTCCCGAAAATACTAATTAATGACATTTTATACAGTGGCGCCCAACGTGGGGCGTTAGTAGCACGAAGATTGATCGCAGTGAAATGAAAACGTCGATTCCATCGGGAGATCCATGATAACATTGGAGGACGTGCAGGAGAGCGACATCAGGTTCGACCAGGCCAGGTGGGAGCGTTGGTGGAAGAAGCAACAGGCCGGGCGAGTCGGGGATGGAAGTCAATCCGAGCACGTGGATGTAGAGCTTTGGGAGAGGATCTGGAGGGAGAAGACGAGCGTGGAGAGGTTGCGTCATAGGGCGACCTCGATAGCGTCTGACCCAGGCAGAGCGAGGATGAGAACGGAGCGGTCACCGCAGGCGGTTCCCCCGAAGAAGGGGCGGACGCCGCCCGCCAAACCCCCCACCCAAGGAGGAACTGCAGCCGCTGCAGAGACCGATGAGTCAGAGCAGAGCAAGACAGTCCCTCATGGTATGTGCAGGAAGCAGGCGCCCGAGCTAAAGAGCAGGATCAAGGAGCGGGAGGAGCAGGTTGCGGCCCGAGAGCAGGCCACCGCATCAAAACATGATACGCAAGGGAGCGAATCAGAGGCGCTAGTTGTGGAGCGCAGGAAGGAAGTACAGGAATTGACAGAGGCAGTCCGAACGGCGCAGGAGGCGGCCGGGTTGGAAGCAACGAAGTCGAATGACCTGGCAACCAAGGTAACCCAGCTAGAGACGGAGTTAACGGATCACTACGAGTCCTGTACAGCGGAAGAGAAGATTCTGAGGGCTGCGGTGGACAAGAAAGAAGCGGACCGACAGGACCTGGAGGTGAAGCTGAAAGACAAGTTGGATGAGATCGCCAAGCTGAAAGTGTCAGATCCGGGAGCATTCGTCACAAGTGCGCAAAAGAATACGATCGCTCACCTGCAGGGAGAGGTAGCAAAGCTGAAGGGAGAGCTCGGTGCGGAAAAACAGAAGCACAAGGGCGAAGTGGACAGCTTGCAAGCAAGGGTTCAGCAGCTCAAGGACCACCTCACGGATCTGGGGCAGCAGCTGCAGACAAGCAAGTCAGACCTTCTGGACAAGATAACCCTAGTGCAGAAGGCGGAACAGGAGAGGGATTACTTAACCCAGGAGTGCGCGCGCCTAAAGGACGAGAAGACCACAAGCGATGCAGACTGGGCGGCAAAACTGCTTGCGGCGGGCCGTACGGGTGCAGCAACCCCGGCACCTAGGGCGGCGGCGATGGCAGATCTGCGAGATAAAGCAAGGAAGCTTGAAGATGAGAAAGCGGACTTACAATTCGAGAAAGAACTGGCTGAGCAAGACGGCGACCGCCTGAGAAAAAGAGCGGGCGAGCTTGCAGACGAGATGAGACAGGTCAAGGCGGACAACAAGCTGAAGGAGCGAAGGATCGCAGAACTGGAAGAGCTCGCCACGATGGAGGATGGACGGCAGGCGCGTGAGGTCGTGGAAGAACTTGAAGCTGAGATACGACACGGCCGGGAGGGCCGGCGGAGAGGTGTTGGAGACCATAACGGCGAAGCGAATAGCGGGCGAGGTTCAGGTCGAGGAAGCAGAGAAGCAGCCCGGGTTGCAGGCGAGGTCGTCGAGAGCGGAGAAAAGGACCTAAAGAACTCGGAGGAGCTCCGCAAATGCATGAAGTCGCTCGAGAGACTGCAAAAGCGGTGGCCCAAAGGTGGCGCCGCACTTAAGGGAAGAGATCGATTCGATGCAAAGAAAAAGCTGACAGAGATGGAGACAAGGATCGAGACCTTGACGTTTAGAGAGGCGGACGAAGCAGACGACGAGGAGGAGGCCAGGCTGTGGAGGAAGTGGGGCGACTTTCTCACCGCTAAACTCGACGAAGCAGCAGCAGCATTCAACGAAGGCAGTGTCGTATGTGGAATGGACTCGAGGCGGACATTATTGGAAAGCGACGCCAGTCCGCTGGACACTCCGCCAGTAAAGAAGTCAGGGAGAAGCAGGAGCTCATCTAAAGCAAGGAATAAGAAAACGAAGATGAAGCTAGCTACACTCAGACAGCCTAGGCATGGGAAAGTGTCATCATCTGAGGAAGACTCGGACAGCTCATTCGATAACCCGACCACGATGTGCTACGACCTAACCGGCGGAGAGGGATCAGCCTTCTACCGGAAGCTGCCCGGCAGGTGGGGCAGAGTACCAACTGGACCAAAGGATTCGTACAAAGATTTCACCAACATGTATGCGAACAACATGGGCGGAACATTCACCGGCGAGTCAGCATCATGGGCAGCCTTTGAGGGCAACTTCTGTTCGACCTTCCACGAGGCAGACATGCCAGTCGAGTGGAAATTCAAGGCCTTCTGCAAGGCCGCTGATAAGGGACTGGATGGATATGGAAAGGCTCTTGCCCCATCAGCGCGCGCTTACCGCAAAGTTATACAGAGACTATACGAGGACCACGGTGGAGAAGAGAGGGCGATGGCACACCATGCGGCGGCTGTCACGGCTTGCAAAGCTGTCAGGCCGGGAGCGCTGAAAGAGATGAGAGCATTGGTCGACGCAGTAGAGGCATATCATAGCTCACTTCCAAGAGAGCGACGCAAGGAAAAGAAATCCCATATACATCTGGGAATGGTGATGGATAAGCTCCACTCTGACCTTACGATGCAGTTCAGGACTTATTGCTCAGCAAAGGATGAAGATGAGTACGACATTGACGTTCTCCTAGGGTGGCTTCGAGATCATCAGATTCGTCACCTAGCGAAGGAGAAAGACAAGCAGAAAATAAACGGTCCACCACCAAGCTCGTACCGGTCCAGGTCAACAACGGCAGAGACGGCGAAAGCAAAGATCTTCACCGCGGAGGAGGACGCACAACAACACAATAAAAGCTGCCCGCACTGTGACGGAGGGCACAGACTGAGAGAGTGTTCTGACTTTCTCAAGATGGAAGCAAAGGATGTCAAGATGTTTATAAGCAGCGACAAGAGATGCGTCAACTGCTTTGAACAGGGCCACTTCGCACGGTCATGCTACAAAAAGAAATGCAAGAAATGCAACAACCCTCACCATGGGTCGCTGCACGAGCTGTTCCAGCAAGACGATAGCAGAAAGTTGGGAGCAATCAAAGCACAGCAATCTGCACCTGCAAAGAAGACGGCAAAGACAACAATTCCCGCAGAGACCGACACCGGGTCGGGCGAGGACGCTTTGTATGGCAAGAGCAAGCAAGAGAGCAGCACGTCTGAGTTCAGTGGTATGATCGTTTCGGACTTTGTCGACTGGGGAGAAGAGGATGAAGTCGACGTCGTCTGCCAGGCGAGTAAGACGGTGAAGGTGAAGAGGAAGCGCAATGGCAGGAAGGTCTCCATGAGATTTCTGCTATTGAGGATAATCAACACTGCAAGAGGAAAGAGCGTCCTTGTGAACACGTTGCGGGACGACGGCTCAGGCATCACGGCCCTGAGTAGGAGGGCAGCGAACTACCTCCAGCTGAAAGGAAAGCAGACGTCCACGGTGGTGCAGGGGTTCGGAGGAAAGAAGACGACCAAGGAGAGCATGCTGTGCACAGTGGAGATCAGCTCCCGGGATGGGACGGCGAAGAAAGCGTGCGAAGTACTAGTCATGGATGACCCAGTCGGAGATCTGTGCGCCGTCGACTGGTCAAAGGACAAGAAGAGGTGGATCCACCTCAGGGATGTTCCAGTGCAGGAGCCGCTCGGCGATGGACAGGTTGATCTCCTTCTGGGGGTGAACCACCCATGGTTCCACCGTGCTTTGGAAGAGAGACACGGAGAAGACGACTCAGACCCAGTTGCAAGGAGAGGGCCAGCAGGATGGACAATCGTGGGGCCGCGGGTCCCAATAGAGGAGGCAGCAGACGCAATGATATCTGCCGACGTGTTCCAAACCGTGCAAGATAGAGGAGAATTCTGGCGCCCGGACCTGCCAGCCAGTCTGAATGCAGGGGATAGAGAAGCTGCGCGAGCTATGCGTGAGAAGCAGTGGAGGAAAGACGGAAGACTCATTGCGGAGCCCTTATGGAAAGGGGACGAGCGACCGCCAAACAACTACCAGGAGGCGTGCAGGGACTGGGTGAGGAGCGAGAGACAGATGGCCAAGAACGAAGCCTTGCGCAAGGAGTACGACGACAACATAAGAGATTGGATCGCTAAAGGATACGTGAGGGAGGTGCCACCACCGGATAAGGGGGGGCATTTCCTAAAGCACTTCCCAGTCTTCAAGGAGTCAAAGGGCAAGCAGAAGATGAGAGTCGTGATGCATGCTTCTCACCCATCGCAGGGAATATCCCTCAACTCCACGATGCACTGCGGCCCTAAGCTGATCAACTCATTGGTCCAAGTTCTGCTAAGATTCAGGAGATTTCGCTTCGGGCTGGTCACCGATATCCGAAACATGTTCCTCAGGATAAAGATGAAGAAGAGTGACGCTCGCTACCATAGATTCGTCTATTCATTCCCAGGGGAGGACAAGCTGCGGATCTTTGAGAACCTGGGACATATCTTCGGCAGCACCGGCGCGCTGGGCATTTCGGTCTGTGGAGTCAAGTTCGCAGCGCTCGAGAGGAGACACGAGAGGCCAGATGCGGCAGAGGTGATCATCTACTGCTCGATGGTTGAGGACAACCTCGGGAGTGCAGACACGGAGGAGGAGATCACAGAAATCTACATTGGCTTGGGCGACATTCTCGGGGGCATTGGAATGGAGTTGCACAAGACGATTACAAACGCACCTGACGCGCTGCCTGCGGGTGTGTGCGTCCAGAGCACAGTAGACATCTTCGATAAGAATGGCTGGGACGGAGTGGAGAAGCCCCTAGGGATACGCTGGGAGACCGACACGGATGCGTTCTCGTTTAGGCCGAGACCTGTGGAGGACAAGCCTTGGACGAAGCTCAAGATACTCCGTAGCTTTATGCGGGTCTTCGACCCTCTTGGAGCTCTTCTACCCTACATTATGGACGCTAGAATCTTGGCTCGCGATCTGTGGGAGAAGGACCTCGACTGGAACGATTATGTAGCCGGGGACGTAGAGGCAGCATGGGAGAAGTGGTTCGCGCAGCAAGCAGGGCTGGAAAAGATAAAGGTACACAGATGGGTGCGCTGGAGGCCAGGAGTCTCGAAACTGGCTGTGTTTTGCGACGCATCTACCTCAGCTTACGGGGCTGCAGCCTACGTGTACGGAAACGGGGAGCCCTCGCTTGTATATGCAAGAGGAAGAGTGAATGGCAGAGAGGGAAGGACGGTACCATTGCTAGAGCTGCTGGCGGCCTGTTCAGGGATCATCGTGGCTGACGAGGTATGCAGAGCTTTCGAAACAGACCCCATGGAGGTCGCTTTCTTCCCAGATTCTACGAATGTCTTGAGGTGGGTGAGATGCCCCAGCCGCCAGGTCGACTCCTTCATCGGAAGAAAGGCTGATCAAGTCAGAGAGAGATCAAACCCAGAGAACTGGAATTATGTCCCGACGTCCATCAACCCCGCGGATCCCCTTTCGCGAGGACTGAAGCTGGAAGATCTAGTCAAGTGCAATATTTGGTGGAGAGGACCAGCGTTCCTGAGGAGCGGAATCTGGCCAGAACACACAATCCCTTGGCAACCACGACCTGCAGTCCCCGACGAGGAAGAGTTGAGAATGCTTATTGGAATATTTATAGCAAAAGGGAAGCCGTTACCCCAAGTGGAGTGCTTCCTTTTTGGCGGGACATCATCAATGCGAAGAGCCGAGGACACTGCGGGCGCAGTAATCGCGTGTGCAAACATCTGGAGAGATAAGACCTTCAGAAGGGAGGGTCCGAGGTCCTGGACAGGTTCCTCTAGATGCCTGGGTCGCTTGGGAGTCATAACTCTCGAGCAGGCGGCCACGCATGGCAGGGAGTTTCGGCTGCTGCAGAAGGGGAAGCAACTGCCGAACAAGCATCCTTGGCGTCAAGTGAGGGTGGTATTTGCTGCAGGCTGCATACAGGCGGTGACACGGGACAACCAAGTCCATCCGCTTGCAGACAAGGACATGCACGTCGTGAGGCTGTGGGCACACCAGGTGCACGTACATGACCTAAAGCACGTCGGAGGAGTCAGAACGCTGCGAGCGGAGATGAGAACAAGGTGGTGGATTATGGGCGAAGCAAGGCTGGCCAAGATCCAATGCAAGAACTGCGTGCCGTGCAAGAGGAGGTCACCCACTACGGTGGGACAGATCATGGGGATGCTGCCCGACTGGCGGACAGGGACAGCCGAAAGACAATCGGTCTTTTCCCACGTACTCGTTGATGAACTGGGCCCAGTCCTTACAAAGCAGGGGAGAGGCAGAGTACAACTCAAGCGGTGGGTACTCGTGGTCACCTGCGGATACACGAGGGCAGTCCACCTGGAGCTGCTGCCGTCAAAGGAGACCTCAGAAATCATGGCAGCGCTGTCCAGGTTTGCAGCGAGGCGCGGTTTGCCAACCGCTATTCTGAGTGACAATGCACCAGAGTTCGTGGCAGCCAAGGACGCACTCGCATCGGTGGACACGGGAGAGCAGCTGACACTCTATCCAGGACTTGCGAACATCAACTGGAGTATGTACCCCCCGCACGCCCCGGCTTGGGGAGGCGGGGTAGAAGCCCTCGTAAAACTAACCAAGGCCGGAATCTACGCACATCTTAAGGGAGGTGTGGTTACCGACTTGGAGTTCGGAACGGTGCTGACCCTGGTAGAAGATCTGCTCAACAGACGCCCTTTAGGGGACATCCCTGATTCAGACGAAGGCGATGCTCTTCTCACGCCGAGACATTTCCTCACGGGCAGGAGAGCAGAAAACCTCAGCGGCCAAGCAACACTGCAGGGTCCTCAGAAGTACGCTGAAGCGTGGAACAGATTGCAAAAGATGACGGAAAAACTCTGGAATACGATGTCCGCTGATGCCTTACCGGACCTCCTTAAGATGACGAAGTGGCGCGTGGAAAGAAAGCACGTGAAGGAAGGCGAAGTCGTAGTAGTGGCAGATCTACCGCCAACACCTCAAGGTCTTTGGCCGATGGGCCGCATTACCAAGGTCGACATGGGCAGCGACGGGCGAGTGCGGTCGGTGATCGTACAGGTCAGAGGAAAGTCATTCAGACGGGGGTTGTCTTCCCTCGCTAAACTGTTCTAGCAATTAACGAGTCACATCGGCTTGTCCGGCCGATGTGATGAAGAACCGCCGGACGCCAGAGTTCGCATTTTCCCGCTTAATTATGCCGCCTTCTCAGCGACAGGGGAGGTGAGTGGTGGGGGAAAAGGGAACGAAAAAGGGGAGATGAGCCCAGCTGGGCGAAAAAGGGAGAGGGATTGTTACTCAGACGAGCGAGAAGACAAAACCGGCGTGGGGACAGAAGCGAAAAGAGACGGTGCAGAGAACGAACAAGTCATGGACAGAAACAACAACCCGATGGCCGACAACGGCGACCGATTCGTGTACAACAAGTCCATGCTAGCGGCCCCGAGGAGGCCGGCAACCCTGTATTCGGACTGGGTCACGGATGAGGTCAAGGAGGCGTTGCTAGACGGGGACAAGACGGCCAGGGACCTGGTGGGCCTCATCGAGAACAGCATCTGCGGCGACTACCTAGAGGACGAGCAGATGAGCGAGGTGAGAGAGTACTTCGGCTGGGACCAGTGCAAGTACGTTGCAAGAGAGGTGGACAGGGCCATGGCGGGGGAGACGAACTTCGCATTTAAGATGTTCAGAGACCGAGAGGGCAGGGCAAAGGCGTTTGTCTGGGCGTTCACAGGAGGGAGGACGGTCATCTGGACGGTGGCTGATAGCAAGCTGAAGTACGAGGACTGGGGTAGCTTCCTGTGCAAGAGGTTCCCCACCTGCGTTGGGGAAGAAACGGCCGTACTTGTGGCAACACCCGAAGAAGTGCAAGACGATGAGCTCGGCTGGCTACCGTGCAGAATAATAGCGGTCCACTGTGTGGCAGCCGAACTGCAAGAGAATGAGGACTTCTGGATCGGAGCCCAGGGAGTGCCTGGAGAGAGCTGTTCAGCACGTGAGATTGTCTGCCGACTCACCGGACTGGTCACGGGGAGCGAAGAGGAAGTGGCAACTAGGCGCAGGCACGTACCACCGTACGGAGGACAGGAGCATCACCTCAAGAGCCGCTGCTGGCTTATGGGTTACTGCGAGGCAGCATGGGGAGAAGCACACCCAAAAAGAGATGCGGCACGTGCACACCTCTTCGCAAAAGCACACGAGCCCATAGTCGTACTGCTTGCCAGCCTGCTACAGGCTCACATGGAAGGGAGAAGCAAGACTGGAACGAGTATCCCGGAAGCGTTCGACGAGAAGGTCGAGAGGGTGCACCAGCAGCAGCGAGACTGCTGGCACAGCGTGAGAGAGGCACATCGTAAGAACACGGCAGTATACCAAGGGGACCGCAGCACAAGGGTAGAGGGCACCGAAGCCCTCGAACGCTTTAGAGAAGTGGAGGCGGAGATCAGGCGCCTGACGATGTGCGACAACGACCTGCGGCGGGAGAGGAGACTGCTCGAAGAGAGCAGGAGGGACTGCGAAGCCTGCCTGTGGGGCACGGGAGGCAAAGAACCCAACAGACGAGAAGCTCCGAGAGACGGTTGTGACCGGTGCAGAGACACGGAAGAGCCTAGACCGGGCCGGTCGGTGAGGTTTGCAGAAGATCAGCCCAGGCGCTACGAAGAGGACGAGGCACACAAGCAGGGGAGTATGAAAAGACCCCAGCACAGAGGCAAAGGGGGCACACCAACCCAGAAACCAGTGAGGACGCACACCCAGCGAGCCGTGGAACCGGGGATGAGAGCTATCAGGGAGCAAGACATGCCGAATGCACTGCGACTGATGCCGGCACCAAAGGGGAGCTGCACGTTCTGCGGGACACCACCGGGGATATTGACCGGCTTCGCGACCGTCACCGAGAGTGTGGTGCACACAGAGAGGGCAGACTGTCCGTACCTGAAGGCCGGCACCGTCAGACGAGGATACAAGGGTCCAGCCAAACAGGTCAGGCTTGACCGGGGGGGAGCGACCATACGCATCAGAGACACGGGGCTGTTCAAGTGCAGATACCCAGGCTGCGGTAACGAGGACGATCATCTGTCGCCAGCGTGCAGAGAGCTGATGAGGATTTGCAACGAGTGCGGCATGAGAGGCCACAGGGGGTCAAACTGCAAGAATACCACGATGGCGAAGCACAGGGAGACCTTCTACGAACACGCAGGCAACAACCGCACGATCAACCTGCGTGACGCTTGGTGGCGCTGTGAGAGAACTGGGAGGCCAAGGCAGACCTGCTTGGTCTTCTGCAGGGAAGGGAAGAGGTCGTGCTGGCTGCCGCGTGAGAGGGCGGAGGAGATTGCGGAGTGGTCGGCGACCGAGAGAGAGAAGGAGATCATGCGAGTCGTGTGGCGATGAGAGAAAGGAATCCTAGCACAAGATTGGGTTGGGAATTCACCGCTGTTGCGGAGAAGGGGAGCTGTTCGAAATAAATCATGTACTAGTAATCTATTTTGAGAATATGACTGTATTATAGAAAGAGATCAATTTTGAATAT
>LR139727.1:0-25751 GCA_900659605.1 Tisbe holothuriae | reverse complement strand
TCTATTAGGTGTGGTCAGCCCCTCATGCCCATCGGGGTCAAGTCGCAGTAGACAAACCATTTAAATGTTTCAAATGAATCCGACAAGACGCTAAAAATAGCTGTTTCTTCCTCAGATCATTCCATACACGTCCAAGATCGTGCACATCCCAAGCGCCTGCTACATCGTAGAGGCACTTATCGGAGCCACCGTGTTCGGAGTGAAGAGCGGCGACATCAACCAGGCACAGCTGCCAGGCTGCAGTCAGGTCAACGTAACCCACATGATGCACGGCCCCTGGTCCAACGTCGTCCCCCGAGGCTACAAGCCTTCCCAGTGCACACGCATTCTTGACGGAAACCCGGTGATGGAGACGCAGACGTACAGGTAGGATATTCTGTGCATGGCAAGCGCCATGAGTTCCCTGACCCTTCAGAAGCGTCTATTTTCTGACACGAATTTCTTCTTTGCAGGATTGCCGGCGATGAGAAGAAACAGCTCTTTGTCGCAAACATGAGCTTCTCCAGGAAGCGGGCTAATATTGCCGACACTGTCGAGTTCCTCGTCAAGAAGACGGAGCGGGAGCGGAGCAAGTACGTCCAGTGGCACGACATGCCCAAAAAGAAGCTCAACCTGAAGAACATCATGGTGACCCTATTCGAGCCGGAGGTGGAGGAAACGAAGAACAAGGCGCTCATGGGCATCAACGGAAAGGCCCATGGTGATCTGCAGTCCCAGAACTGCCTCGAGGTGCTGTCGATCTTCCGGAAGGAGGTCGATGTGGTGAGGAGGGCGAGGGATCAGTAAGGATTGCAAAGAACTTGCTGAAGATATATTCTGATCTTAACAAGTTTTTTTTTCTACTTCAGGTACCTGGCGGAGGAGAGGAGGGGCGGGGCCCAGTAGACGCGTGGGAAGTAGATGCTGTGGAGTGGGCCAAAAGCAAGACTCATCCAGTATGACTGCGGCAAGCTCCAGATCATCGAGAAATTTGAAGACGGAGGAAAAGGAGGGGAAAAAATCTCAATGGACATATTTTGCCGCTTTTAGTTATTAGGAGCTTGTGTTTTTTCACGTTCGCGAACGATTTCTTTAAAAGTGGACGTTATCCATGCTCAAATATTTAATTGGCGAGGCATCTCGTTAACAGTTCTTAACGTTTGCTTATTTCAATTCTCTCCTTGGAGCTACAGCTTCAAAATCTGTTCAGAAAGTGTTTGAAAAGTACGGCGGCGTCGGGGGTGTAATACTTGATCCTATTTAATAATTTATGAAGCGGTAATCCTTGAAATACGTGTATTGTTTGTATATGTCCAAAAAAAATCCTTAATTTAAAAAAAATAAATAAAACAGTTTTCACTTATAACGGCAGCTCTTGCAACCATGAAACATTGTTGTACAATTTTCATGTTTGCAATCTTTTTAATACACAAAGCCTCGTTGTTGAATAGAAGTCTTGATAACATTATTCTTTGTAGCACTTTATTTGTCAATTCATTATCTTTCATCTGTGCTGCGCATGCAGCCCAAGGTTTCCGCAGCCTCTCTCACCGTCTCGCTCACAGACCCGCTGCCACATTGTGGTCAAGCAGCGTCTACTCACGGGACCGGCAGTTTGTCCGGGCGACCTCGCCTACGTTCCGCATGAGCAGGTTCCAATGCAATGGCCACTGTGTTCCACGCAGGCGAGTTCTGCACCGTCGGTGTGGTCGAGGTGTGAGTGCAAAACTACGTCTCCAGTTAACAGCGGATGCTTTTCCAACATGATCAATATCTGCCCGAGGCCATTCACGCGGCTGCGTCGGGTTGCCCTAGTTGTGCCCCGAGGCCAACATTCCAGTCATGAGCCGCGAGGCGATCTACGACTTCCTCTGAAACCATCACACACCCAACCGGATGGTTCTTGCAGTAGTGGGCGTGGATCACAACGAGCTTGTGGGTGTGTTCGCACAGGAGAAGCCATCGTGGAAGCAGCCGGATAAGCCAATGGTAGACAACAGCACAGCACCTAGTACACAGGTGGACTGCTGAAGCTCGAAAGGATTTTAGCAATGCATCCCAAGGCCATACCGGTATGGTTAGGATAACGCTCAAGCCTCTTAAAAGTTTTTTTTGCACCGTCGGAGTGTGCATGGCCTCTTTGTCGAGGTGGGGCTTAGTGCAAAACTGACTAAAGAGAATATTCAAATAACGCTACACTAGAGTCGGTACCCTTAGTTCCCAGGGGGGTACAGCACCTACGCTACACTACTCGAAGTCGAAGTGTCCAGAAAATGCTCCAGTATTGTGACCAGACCGCATCACATTAAATGCTAATAATGTAGACGGAGGAGTACGTGTTTGGAGATTCTAGCTAGCTATGGAGAACCCAAATCAAGACCTTGCCGGCCTTGTCATGAACAGTCTTTACGTTGAATCAAAATTACTTTTAGAGTGAACATCCCTTATCTAACAAAATTGCAAAAAAGTACAACCCAGGAGATATGTTTCGTTTATTTGTATTTTACGTTCTATTAGATCCCCTTTGGATATATAATCAATTTAATTACAAATTGCCCAAAATGGTTTAAAGACAAATTGACCTCCTGTGCGTCCTCGTTCCAAGCGTCAAACTCTTGCTATCATCATTGTCAAGACTATTCAGCCGATTCGTGGACAAGTTGAGCGTCGCCGAGCCGAGACTCTGCTTGGACAACTCCTTGACCAGCGTCTCTATAGCGCGGAGCTCCTCCTTTGCGCGGAGGCCCATCTGCCCTTCGTCCGAGTCGAGGCGGATCGGCCCGAGGATAAGAATGACCTCGCGGAGGTTGTCCGCCAGCTCACGGAGGTGCGCGAGGTAGACTGGCGTGGTGATGCGCATGCGGATCCACTTCCACTGGATGAGACGATAGCGCGCGCCGTGAGACTCCCACAAGAGGTAGCCGCGCATCTCGGACGCGCCCGGGCAGAGTACGGCCGCCATGCGTAGGAGGTGGTCGCAGAATTCAATCTTTTTCTCAAGAGTCTCCTGAAACGATAATAATGTTTCCGAGACCAAAAGAATAAGAGAAATACCACTTACTTTGCTAATCTTGTAGAGCTCAAATCCCGGTTTATTCCCGTAGATATCAATCAGTCTCCGCTTAACGTCGAGCACCCAGTAGTGGTTCTCATGCAGGAAGTAGCGCATCTTCCTCAGCAGCCGCTCAAACTCAGCAGCGTCGTCCGACTTGATGTCATCAATCTCCGTCTCAAACTTCTTCACTTTGGCCTCGACCTCGCCGGACGGGGACTCGTGCGTGCAGTGGTCGCAACGCCATGGGGACGCGTAATCGTCAGACCGGACTGGCAGCTGATTGCCGAACTTGCACTTATCGCAGATGACGGCGGACACGAGGGTCCCACTCTCGGTCGGGTCCTTGCAACGCTTGCACAGGCAGTCAAAAGACCAGGTGGATTTGAGGTCCAGGCGGCGGTAGGCGGTGCCGTAGAATTGGTAGTGGTAGTGGTGATAGCTGGTCACGATCTCAGCCCCAGCTGGGATGAACGTGGTTGCCTCGCACACGTAGCTGAAGTCCTCCCGAGTGGTGATCTTGGTATTTGCGATGCAATGATGCGACATGAGCGATGTCCAAGGGTAGAGCCCTATTAGATCGAGGTTTCCCTCGCTAGTATCGTGAACGACGAATGAGTTCACGCTGAGGATGCCGAGTACATGATGCACCTCAGCCTCGGTGAAGTCCCCGCCCAGTTTACACGTCTTGCGGATGAAATCCACCACCCGTTGACGGTGCTTGAGCGTGCTCTCATCCAGCTCATCGCCGTGGTCCATGAGCAGAGAGACGAGTCGATACACCTTCGGGTTGTGCAGCTTCAGTAGCAGGATTCGGATGGGCAGCACGGCGTCGTAGTAGGAGCACGGCTTGTCGAACCAAGGCACTGTCACGGCAGCCTTGCGCGCGGCGAAGATGTTGCACTCGGCAGCGTGGTTGGGGTGCCTGGTGCACTGCTCCCTGCACATTGGCCATTTGCAGCTGGGGCACTTGTACGCGCCGGAGACCTTCCTGTGACAGCCCAGGCACATTGGCTTTGAGCTGTTGTCAGGGCCGATGCATGCTGGCTGGTCGGTGAAGATGGCTTCTCCAGGCTGGATGTCCCTGGACGCGACCATGTATCTACCGACAACAGGGGACTTGCCTATTTTATAGAGTACATCCGAGCTGTGATCGGCTGCCGTGGGCTCAGCATTGGCGTCGAAGGACATGTCCGTGGCCGTCGGGCTGTACCAGCTGCTGAACTTTTGCGCTGGGGGCACGAACGTCCCCATTGTAGGAAAATGCGGTTCTAGGGCAGATTGATATATCTCAGGTTGAGGTCAGAAACGGAGGCAATGAGGCGGAACGAGAAAGAAGTCCTGAGATTGAGGCAGTGAGACGAGATCTTAGTTAAGTAAGTCTACCACATTTTAAGTTAGCCACAGTTAGGAAAAGTTTTCTTTTAACATTATTGCAAATTAATATCCAATTTGTTTTATCTTGAACACGAAATTGTTAAAAGACTTTTCAACGTGCGTCCCCTCTCCGATCGTCCACTGCATTGAAAGTTCGAAAGTCAATCTTGGCCATCAGGGAAAGTGCGATAGCTCTGTACGAGCATATGATCCGTGCCTCCTTCAGCATGGCTTACATAGGTACACAGCAGAGAAAGCCTGTCCTGTGCCAAGTTTGCTCTCAAGGGAAAGCAAGACTGCGCAAGCGAGGGCGTTTCATGACCGACAATGTTGGCCAAATGTTGCCTTAGCGTCTTGTCTTACACAAGCAAGAAGTCAGTCTTGGGAGTCCTCAAAGCATGACATTTCATCTCCTCAAGCCTTGAGGATAAATATTCCCTCTTTTTCCACCCGACTTGATGAACTGCAGTGTCCAGTAGCAGGCGCTAGACAAGTTGAAAGGAGTTGTTCTTTCATGACTGTCTAGGATATATCTTTGTATTCTGCATTGAGTGCCACGTTCAAAATGTCGACGACCGTTCTCTATGCAAAAATGGACACGTCCTTAGACGTGAAGACATTGCCGACATGAAATATGATCTGAGAACTTTTCAAAAACAAACAAGTGACGCCAGCCGAGATTTGATATTCAGGTCTCTATGTAGGAAGAATACATATAATTCGGTCCATTTAAGATCATGCTAGATTCTCTTTACGCTATAAATTGAAATCATGCACTGAATTGCACAAGATGCGGTCTGAAATATGTACCCAGGGGCCTCAATTGCCTCATATATCAGTCAAGCAGATCATTTGCATTCGATTCCTGTGTTTGTTTCTCAAGAAAATCTTGCTCTGCTTCTCTTCACGACACCGACGGGAGATGCAGCCAAGTTTAGGCGACGAAAACATGACGGAGTGAAGAAGCATGAACCTCCTATTTTATACTAATGCCATAGAATGAGTTTTTATTACAAATTAGTCCAATAACTGCCAATTTCATGTTACTTTTCGATAGCATAAAAAAGCATTTTTCTTTATCTGGGATGTAACCATTAAACATCAATAAACGACATGATAAAAAGTCTGAGTTAAATATTATCTAGTCAACAATTCCTCCGCAGTAATTTATATTACTTTAATTTATATGCAGCCCGTGGCGAAATTGATTTCAAAGGAGAAATACAGTAATGAGTCCAAGGACTAGCTTCCTACAATTAGAGAGCTGGCTACCAAGGCCATCATCTACTTTTAACGTTACTGGGCATCCGTCGTTAGAGCAGTGATAGAAATAACATCAAGCGTCATGTCACCTTGAAGTAACCTTGGAAAACTTACGCTACCCCGTACAAATTATTGCTAAAAAAGCAAGACTTCGAGACTTTCGTTTTCTGTGTCTATATTATTATTACCATCATGTAGCATTCACTTATACAAATATTTAATCTTACATCAATAATAAAATTCGTTTTGAGTGGTTCAATTTCCTTCAGCCATAAAATAGAGAGCGAAGTTCCCGGCATAAAATTATTCTTAAAAATTATATACGTGGTAAGTAGTAGCATTTCTTCGTTGAGTGCGGGCTGCTCATATTGAGGTACCATAAATTGTACCTCAATGAGGCTGCGGTAACCATGGTCATACAAGTTACGATAATAATAATTAAAGTTAGGATTAGTAGTAGGCCTCTTCGTAAACCAGCTTTGCCATGCGAGAAATGGCAACCCTGCTTTAGACCTCATCCGGGTCGAGTCCTTCCCCGTTGTTGCCGCCTGCGCCCGACGCCAGCTCCCTGTTCTTGGTCTCTAACGTGCGGATCCGAGACTCGTGCTTCACAATCATGGCCTTGAGCTTGCGGATCTCAGCCGACAGCTCGTCAATCTTCTCCTTCTGCTTGCCAGTGATCTCTGTCATCTGGTTGTGGACCTCCTCCATCACGGCCATCTGAAAGAGAGGTTGCGTGAGTGCGTTATATAAAGTTGCGCCGCTTTTTCCTATTACCGTAAGCTTCCTGACGTCCACCTCTGGTGCGGGGGCTGCGGCAACGCCGCCTGCTGTAGGTGCTCGACTGGCTGCGCTCGACGCTTGCCCCCCAACTGGCCGGTCAAGAGCGTTGGGTTTGTTCACAACAAGTTCCTCAGACTGAAATAGTTTCCGTAACAAAGATTCGGTATATAACCGTTATCAAATTACCTGCTTGGACTGCACTCCCGTCTCCGTCATGGGCACCATCACCGGGTCTGCGTTCGTCCCCGTAAACCACTGATCCGCCGTGAGCGCGGGCACGTCCGCCAGCGTGTCCGGGTACAGATCCTCCTGGAAGAGCTCAGACTTGCGTGGCACCACGAACGGGATGATCTGACAAAAGCCGTTGTTATTGAGTCGGTAGAAGCGCGAGATTTCGCAGGTGGACACGTCGCAGCCGCGCTTGCACATCATGCCGATGCCGCGCTGGGGGTCGGGCGTCTGGAACGTGTTGATGTAATGGACGAACGGGGGCTCCGGGGTGATCTCAAAGTAGCGGATGACACTATCGCCCTGGAACAAACAACACATAAGCAACCTGGACTTCACTGAATTGTATTTGCGTTAGTTACCTTTCCGCACAGGTAGATGAGGTTCGCGTCCGGGTCGTAGAGTGGGAACATGACTCCGTTCGAGGTGTCCAGCTCCACCATAACAATGGGGTCGTCCAAATGCCCCGGCGCGCGCAACGAGTACTGACGCTCGCTGTGCTTGGTGAACCCGGTGGTAAACACAAGCCCATTCTTCAGGTAGATGGCGCGGGACGCCTTGTTGCCCTCGTGGGCCACGGCTTCCTCCTCAATCTCGCCACTACGCGGGTCCACCCGTCGGATCTTGCGGTCCTTGCACGTGAACAGCACCTCTGACCCGTCCCAGTTCCAGCAGCCGGAGTAGACGAGGTCGGGCAAGGTGAATGCCTTCAGCGCCTGCCCGGTTCCCACATTCCAGATGACCACCTTGTTGTCAGAGCCCGCGGACAGGAGGATGTTCTGTGCGGACGGGTGCCAGATGACGAGCCCCACTCTGCGCTGGTGCTTCTGCAGGTCCACCACGGAGTCCGTCATGGTGCGCGTGATGCCGCCGTCTGGGATCTGCCACACCTTGACGGTGCAGTCCTCGGAGGCGGAGGCGATGACGTTGTCATTGTGCGGGCACCAGGAGATGTCGAGGACGGGTCCCTTGTGGCCGGCGACGAGCGGCACGTCAGCGGGAAGCCGGCCGACCTGGAATAGACCAACATCGTAAACCACGTTTAGTTTTAGTTATAGTTAGTTACCTTTGCCAGGGGTAGCACCAGGAAAGCGCCTCCTCCGCCAGACTCGACGATGACCGCGAGGAACTTTGGGTTGACGCAGCAAAAGGTCGAGTCCCACGAGGACTTTGACACCCTGATGTTGTCAAAGCACTGCTCTCGCTTCAGGTTGGACCCGAAGATGTGACGGAACTTGCTCTGTCGGACCACGCGGAACGACATCTTGGTGGGGAGAAGGCGGAGGGGGAAGGAGAAGAGACGGGTGGCCGGTCAAGACACCTGGAATACAATATAGTGGACAACATTAATGCACATTTCAATACAGTCATCATTTGTTTTTTTGTGATTCATTCTTTTCTCCCTGACGAGTAATGTTGATCTCTTGCCAAGGGGAGAAAGCATCCGGGCAGGATGACAAAGCCGAACATCAGGTCAATTGGGGCAAAAAGAGGGGCAGCAAGAAAAGAAAGGTTGGGCAAAAAGAATTTTGCATTTTTCCTCAAGTACCGGTGAAGATATTTTCTCAGAGTAAACAAGAGCCACACCCTCGAGACCATACGAAAATTATATAATATCTACTTTCTCTGCTTCTATTTACTAATCATTTATATATTGGAATCGTACCTTTCCCCGTGAAATCAAAGTGATATATTCAGCCAAACACCGGTTGGGACACACACACTAAAATTCCAACACAGTACCACTTTGATGGCACTTAACAGGACAGTTTATCACTCCATTTACAGCTCTGACACCAAATTATCATGCCTTTTCCAAAATCTTTTTTCACCTTCAGCTGCTTTCAAGTCTTTATTCACAGACCTCGGCGCGCCTCCCACAAGACTACTACTACTGCTATTTTGGGACATTTATACAAAAGCTAGACGAGCGCAAGAGTTGAGCAAAAGCCAGAGTGAGCAACGAGAACAGTCTTCCCCTTCTTACACCCGGCTTGTGTCTAGATCATAGTGACATAGGCGTGCCACCCCCTGAACGGCGGCAGCAAACGTGGGGTGCTGTGTAAACAAAGCCACCTATGCGCAGTTATGCTTTCTCTCTCTTCTCTGTAACACATTCACAGGCAGATACGCTGTGTATGCGTGTCCGGCCTCCCTTGGGGGATCGATACAAGTAGGTGGGTAACGGGTGATACCTGATGTACTACAGATTGGCGCTTTTTAATACACGCTGTGAGCAGGTTTTTCATCTGTGCTAAGCAGGTGTGATGTACAACTGTTTGAACTTTAAAGGAATATCCTTCATATTTCTCTTTGTTTCTGAATGAATTCGTTCGATGTCCATTACGAGATTTATTTTCTTCGGGATGATCTCATCGTATTAAGAAACATCCTTGACTTAGTCGACGTCAAACTTTTGCATGACTGTTCGTCGTCGTTACTAACTCCTGGAGCAATTGGGGTTGAGTACAAGACCCTTGAACCTTGGGAACTGCAATTATGCACGGTTTTGAAAAGAGCAAAAAGGAGATGTTCTTTAGTCCTAAGTGATTTACTATTAATTTTGTTCTTGTACTCGACCAAATGAGCATATGGAAAGTGTCCCCCTTATAGGATCTAACGAATGATTACAAAGATATCTCAATAATTTTTAAAGAATAATAGTCCAGATCAGATAGAATTGATAACGTATTGCTTGTCTCTCTTGGCCTTGCCAGGATTAGCGGAAATGAAGGCCGTTTGTTAAAACTTCAATTCTAAAGGGCCAGCAGCTCAAGGAAAAATGCATTCATTAGGTAATCTCACCTGTTATAGAAATAAATAAGAATACAAATTACATTATAAAACATGTTTCCAAAGAGGATTTTACAGTTTTCTGCCACTAATTTCCACCCTTATTAGGACACGTGATCCCTTTTGTAAATTCCCCTAGTCAGAGGGTTCATCGTAGTGAAATCAGATCGTCTCCTCTCATTAGATTCAGAGTGCAGCTCAAAGGCGAAAACAGGGCAGCGAATCTAATCTCGGAGCGTACACGCAATGATTCATTTAGTGCAGAACATGTTTTATGTTGCGATAATAATACAATGATTCTCTCGTTGTTGCGGATAAAATGTTTAGATCGCGTCACTTGTACGTACATGGGAGCTCAAAAAAGGCTCCAGTTTATTGTTGCGCAGAGGTGTGCGATAAGAATTGACTGGAAAGAGGGAAATTAATAATGAAGCAGGAATGCTAAAAAAAGTGAGATAAACACTCTTCATTGATGTAAATATTAGTGATTGAGCAATTTCAGTGTCACAACATGAAGGTTGTTAAGGTGCTCTTCCTGTTGCTCTTTTACAACAAATGTCATGGAGAAGATCTGATCATAAGGGTGGATAAAAATATACCAAAGCCATCAAACTGCGACATAATTGAGGTTCATAATATTATTAGTACTAATAGACTAGAAGTTTACTCATCAACCTGTCCTTTCAGAGCTTTCTCCTCGATGCATCCCACCAACTGCATAAGTCAACAAACAGCCGAGTGCAATTCGAGAAGGTCTTGATTCAGCTACCGGCTACCTGGGCAACTTGTGCCCCTTCGGCGGCCGTGCAGAGACTGCCCGAGCGGGTTGCAGATGTCAACATTGTTCCGGGGAGTGGCGTCAAGGCCGTGCAGCCGGAAGGGTGTGGGATAAGGGGGCTGGAAGTGGAGCTGGGGATTGACTCCGTGACGGAGCCTACAGGTTGTTATGACCTATTGTGTTGTTCTCATTCTACAACTAAATCAATATTTCAGATAAGCTTACATTCGTCAGCGAATGGTTAAAATACCGCTACGGCATGTTTGACGAACACGGCTACACCAGCAGCAGCAACTTCCCTTCATTCTACACCAGCCTTGGCTCCGTCCTGCCTACAGCATGCACAAACAACCCGATCGCAGGCCAGTTCACCGATGCCTGTCTGTCCGACCCTTCCAGCTGCCCACTCCCACCCGGACAGCCCGACAACATCACGTCCTCCATTCTTTACGAAACGAACCAACAACTATTCCCCAAGATTGAGAAAGTGTGCGATGAAGGGAGTCACAACCAGGACTCGCCTACGAGACATAATCTGCTCTGCTTCTACAAATCGGCAATGGAAGTCATGCAGATGAATGAGGCGTTTGCAAACTCCACGGAGTTGGATTTTCAGGCTCCCGAGGTGACGCGAGTTCTCGACAAGGAACAAGGACCTGGAGAGTTCATTCTCGTGATTGATGGTGCACTCACACAAGATCAGTGGACGCCTCTCCGACTTGGTCTTGCTCAGCTCTTTGTTGGCCTTGACGGCAACACAAGGCTTTCCTACATGAAGAACCATGAGGTGAAGGTCTCCAACCAAACTATATTGAGCGGCGGTCAAGGTCTGTGGGAGGACTCTTGGTTCCCGGAAATCTGGGACCGTGGCAATTCCATAAATCTCGCTTCAGTGTTTACAAAGCTTGAAGAAGAGCTGGAAAGTTTCTCCAGTGCTAATGTGATCATCATGACAAAGACTGTGGGTGGAGAAGACCTGACAAATGCCGTTGCTCTAGTGCACAGCAAACGGCTACAAGTGGACGTGTTGACCTTCTCTGATGTGTCCTACCCAGGACTGCTCCAGCTCACAGCATACGGTCGTGTATACGCCATGCCGAGCTACGAACACCTTACACAGAGGGTGTATCACACTGGAACGGTGTTGATGCAACTAATGCCAGCAATTGAAGCTGTCAATACACAGCAGATATTGCAGGAGATCAAACCGATTCCAACCGGCATCAGTCCGCAAATCACCGGATCGTTTACATTAGGCGACCACGCCACCAGTGAGCGTACTCCATGGTTCAACCTCTTCATATTGTCACCTTGGGACGTGCTCATCAGTTCTGTATTCGTGACGGCGCCTGACGGGACTGTGTACCACGGCGGCTTCAACACTGACATACCGCACCAGTGGTCGTTCCATGTCTACTACATTGAGGGGGTCGAGTTCAAAGCTGGACAGTGGAACTACAGCATCACGTCGCCGACAAGCAGTAGCAGCCCTGACGGGGATCTGATCATCGTGGCTACTATTGATGTCGGAGATGCGCTCTCGCTGGGAGGAGAAGTGGAGTCCACTGTGCGAACAGGTGGACACAATGCAAGTGAGAGTTACGCCGTTAGCCTGTTCGGGCAAATTGGTGGCAGTGGTGGTACGACAGTTCCGGATAATTCCCTCAACATAACAGCGTACATTATGGATCAGGAATTCCCACCAGACATCGACCTGCCGCTCAAGAACGATGGACAGGCAATGCCAGACTTGAACGAGCTTGATCGTGTCTACTCTGAATACTTTCTCGACATCTTCCAAGCTGGATTCTACTCCACACAGTTCCTGCTCTTCTCAGCCACGGACGCCACCTTCAAGCGCTATCTTATCGGACCCAGCTTCTACCTGACCGCTGCTAGAGATCCTAGCGTGGACAACGTGCCTCCCAGCCGCATCACTGACCTGCACGTGACCACGTACCCAGCCCCGAGCGCCCTCATCACCCTGTCCTGGACAGCGCCGGGCGACAACCTCAACGACGGGCGTGCCAACTACTACAGGATCTACTGCGGCTTGTCCAGGGATGACCTCAGCTTTGATGACTGCACCGCCACCAGGAATGGTGCGCTCGTCATGTTTTCCCATGAGGCTGGGTATCCGGAAAGCTTGAACACGACTCTAGCGGTGTTGGGGGTGCAGGTGTTCTTTGGAGTGAGGGCCATTGACGGGTCTGGGAATGTCGGGGAGATGTCGAATATAGCCGCAGCATTTGTAGCGGGAGAGACGACCATAACAACGACCACTACGCAGAGTAAGACTGGCGAAAGACACGCAATTAATCCACTTAACATATGCTTTCCTCCTCTAACATATCTTCTTAGCCTGTTTCTACTCCGTGAGTGGCTCTGTCGCCGATAACTTCACTACAATCCTTCACTGCACCCCTTAACACAAAACATCCTTTTTAAACAGCTTTGGACATTTTATTTCCCTCTAGCTACCCCAGTTACCACAAGTACATCACCACCAGCTACGACGACAGAGCCACTCACGGAGACGACAACGGACGGCAACAACACTCGGATGCCGTCCAACGATTCCTCGTCCATTTCAGGTCCGACAGGCACGACCACCAAGGACGGCATCTACATGTCGGACGCGGTGTTCATAACGCTCATGGTGCTCTTCGGATTCCTGCTGCTGCTCATCGTCGTCGTCATTGTGTTCCTCTTTTGTCGGAGGGAGCGACGACGGCAGCGACTGGAGAAGGAGTACGAGCTGGCAATGAGGAGGCAGCGGACAGGAGGGGGGTCTACACGATCGTCTTCTTCAAGAAGGAGGAGAAGAAGCCGGCCTACTCGGGAAGAATCCACTGGGTTGTCCCCGGTTAGGCAGAATAGAACAATGACAAACGGCAGCCTTTCTCCAAACTACCTCGAACAAAGAATCGGCACACGAGGTCCAGTTCGATCGTCAGAGGATGACAGGGTTCAAACTGTGACCGAGACCACATTGAGCAGCAGCGACAGCAGTGAGAGCGAATATGAGACCAGACAGAGACGGAGGAAGAGAGACAAGAGGCGGCGGCGAAGGGAGGGCAGCAGCAACCCAGGGTACGAGGAAGACGCCGAAGACTTCCCGCCACCCTTGCCACCGTCCAGAGCAATGTCCCCGACGAGCGAGAGGTCCAGACGAAGCTCGAGGAACGGTCGGAGGAGGAGGAGTCACTCGGGGTCCAGTAGGCGGAGGAGGAGAGACGATAGGATCGAGCTGGACGTTCGGAGCCTTCAGTCTCCGAGGTCGAGAGCTCCTCTCAGTGTTTCCAGCCAACCCGTGGACATTGATGTAGCCCTCGGAGGAGCGTCGGGACATTCAAGAAATGTAAGTTGTAGTTAATTTGAAAAGTGGGTTTTAGAATGAGAAATATGATTCCTTTCAGGCTTCGCACTCCACGGCCAACTCATTCCAGCCCATCACAGCAGCAGAATGGCAAAACTATCAGCGGCAACAGCAGCACCACCCATATCAGAACGCTAGTCTACCTCAAACAGCCAGAGTTCGCCCGGGACCCCCGCCAGTGGCCCCAAAACCTGCTGGGATGTATACTCTTCCCCCGCCAAGACCGCCACCGGCTAGACCGCCCTCGGCTGGTCATCAGAAGCCGTTCAACTACATAGCGTACAGTCAGGCATTGGTGGGCCGCGAAGAAGGGCAGCAAGGGGGATCAGGGGCAGTTAGCTTTGTTTAATATGACTCAATACACTCATACATTGCATTAAATTTCCATAATATATTGAATTTCAGATTATAACGTGTATCTTGATTTTTACACCCTGGTTGAGAGAACAGTTCTTCTCATAAATGAGCTTTTTTACTAAATTTAAAGCCCTCTCCCATGTGTCTAAAACAACACGATCACTATCAAACAAAACTGTAACAAGGCCAACTCTAGATCTTTTAGATACTTAAATTAGAAGATGATACAAAGGAATAAAAGTATCTCGTGGCATTAGCAGTTCAAAGTCAGACTTGGATAATGACGGTGTCAAATGTCAAGACGATACCCGTGAATTTTAAAATAAAGCCATTAGTTGTGCTGAAACTAACAGATGGATGGGTCTCGCTCGCAACAGGTTAAAAAGGAAAATATAAAAAACTGTATCAAGTACATTTAACTTTTCCTTGTAGTGCCGGTTCTCTGCAGCCCTGGCACCTTTTCTTTTGGTAATGGGGTTTATTCTTTACTTCACCTACTTGAATTTGAACAAATCAATGTGGAAGAATGGATATTGGAGGTAAAAGTGCTTCATAATAATGTGTTGATCTTCATCTTACATTATATGTTTAAAGGTTGTGGAATTTCAATACGAGCTTGCATGTGGAAGAGGATGAAACCATTTTAAAGTGAGCAGCTATTAAGGACTGTAATATGCTTTGCATCAAATCCTGTTTTTGCTTCCGTTTAGCGTGTTTAAGGACCAAATAGCCAATCAAGGCCTAAACCCAGAAGAAGAGGAGCAATTTAGAGACCTCGCCCGAATCTTTGACACCATCGCTACCTCCCGGAACTTCACCTACTTTCTGTTTGGCGGAACTCTTCTCGGATACGCTCGCCACGGTCACATGCTACCATGGGACGATGACTTTGACGTGGCCACAGCACTAGAGAACCAACAAGCTATAGAGCAGGAGGTCGCTAAGCGGGTAAAGGACGTTTCTGTCTATTAATGATGTCACAAATACACGCCTCTTTAACTCTTAGAACGACCACTACCGTTCGTATCTTCACTCTGGGCGCATCCTCAAAATCTTCTCTGCAAACAGCAAGACCGCGGTGAGCCCCGAATTCAACTGGCCTTTCATCGACATCTTTCTCTTTGACCCGATCCAACAGGAGGACGGAAAGGACGTCACCGTGCTGCAAGACACGCTCTGGCACCACGTAAGAGGGACACCATTAGGGACTATACTAGTCAAAGCAGGCGTGCACATTTCAGGACTACCCCGTGTCGGAGCTCTTCCCAGTCCGTCACGTGTACTTCTTCGGCCTTCTCCTTCCCATCCCGTCCAACGTGAGCGCCGTCCTGGACGTGACTTACGGCCCCTCGTGGCGCACCCAGTGCCAGTCCAACGAGATGGACCACAGAACCGCACAATACCTCCACATCGTCACCATCGAGTGCGAAAAACTCAAGCGCATCGCGTAGGTCTTACCTGATATGGGAGTAGTCTCAGTACGGCCGGCTGAGGGTTGCAGGTCTAAACACGCTCTCGGGGTCACTCTTGTACTGTAATAAAAAGGCTTCAAAGGCCGCACTCGACACCCACGGGAACAACTCGAGCGTTTATTTTTGACCCATTCCGAAACTGAGCAAGTTAAACGAACTCAGGCCAAAAGAGCTAAAAAAGGAGAGACTGCCTGAGCGAGCGAGAAAGAGGCCGCTGCACGCACACACACGTCTTGACAGCAGGCGCGAGTGTGTGTATGTGTGGCGACCCAGCAGTGCGCTCACAGGTGAAAGGAAGGAGAGAAGGAGCTGAGCGCCTAAGAGGAACTTTTCTTCGTCACCGTCACGAAACCTCTTGACAGGGGAAATACCGTTTCTTCACGTGAAGTACCGTTCGTTATACAGGAGATTTACTACTAACAGTGATGATGGAAAAAATACTTGGACGAATTTCTGACGGCGAAATGTGTTGCTTTGTTGGCATCCTTAAAGATTATCGCGCTAGATACGGTAGAATATTGTTTGATTAGCAGCTTTTATTTAAAGCACATTGACATTGATCTATCATCATTAGTAAAGTTGCATTATTATCTCTTCACTTCTTAAACGGCTCATAGCTGACGGTGGGAATGGGCGGCGGTGCCTCCGTGGGCGGCGACAGATCCCGAGAGTCGATCCGATCGAACCTGCCAAATGTCGGCTTCAGATAATCGTCCACATCGATCGTGTCGGAGCTCCTGGACACCGCGTTCGGAGACCTGTCCTGCAACCGCCTCGGAGGGAGGTAATCGTCCTCGTCAAGGGAGTCGTTGTCTCCTCCTGCGGCTTTCTTCAGTTCCAGACTTGTCGGTTTGAGAAACTCCTCCTCGTCCGTCTGATCGCCACTTCCTCCCGCCGTCGTCGCCCCGTTGCTCTGAGCGCTGAACTTTCTCGTCACGTTCGTCTTTGGAGGCGGATCCCAATCGGAGCCCACCGCACCTCCCTCCGGTTCCTTTTTCAATGTGAGCTCCTCATAGAGATGCTCCTCCTTGGGAACTTCAGGCAGGGGCTGCTCCTGGATCGACACCGGTCTGGAGACTCTCTCATCCAGGGGCAGCAGATGCAGCTGATACCGCTTCATGGTGTCGTTAGCCGAGGCGCTGCTGGACTGGCGGGACATCCTCGACGGCAATGACGTCCGATCCGTCCGCATCGTGTCGTTGAGGCTCAAAGGTCTGCTCTCATAGACGGGAACGTTCTTATACCGAGATTTGGACTTTCTCTTATGGCACTGGTATGAGATCAGAGCTGCGGACAAGAGCAGGAACAGGATTCCGACAATGCTCGTGATTAGGACAATGAGGAGTGTGGCTTTGTCCAGGCCAAGTAGGAGGACCTCCGTGTCTGCTGATGACACCACCTCATTGCTCCAGGATGAATGGGCGCTCACGCCTTCATTCCAAGCGGACAGCTGGAATCGGTATTCCTCCTCGGCGTCAAGACCTCTGACAACATGGCAAACTGGCCTTTCAAACGTGTGGACATCCTGGGAGCTCTCCACCGCGCACAGGTCATCGGACGGGTACACGTCCTCCTTATCCAGCCACTGAGTGCTGTTTCCCTTCCTCCAACGGAGACGGTAGAACCGGATAACTCCAGTAGGAGGGTAAGGTGGCAGCCACTGCAGCCGGCGGTTGGCCTTGTCTCCAGTCAGGTCGGACTCATCTGCAAGCTCTCTTGGAGGCAGAGCCACGTCCGTCCTGGTCTTACCCTCCAGCTTGAGGTAAACTTTCTGATTGTATCTACCGTCTTTTAGTCGGGCGTAGATGAAGAGAACATAAGAAGAGAAGGGCTTGAGGTTTTCAAACGTCATTGCGGTGTCATTGGTGCTGCCACTGAACTGATCATCCAAGTTCCAAAGATCGATTCCCTTGAGAGTGTAATGCACACCCTGCAGAGGTCCATTGTAGTGGACGCATCCGGATGGAACAGGAGCTCGCCAATAGAACTTCAAGCTACGCTTCTGGTCTCTGATGGCAAGATTGCTCTTCTCCGGTCTGACCTGGGGAAGGTCAATCCGGGTCTCCCCCAGTGCACTTCTCTCTTCAGGCACTGTGACAATGGACGAGCTCGGGCGGACAGCCTTTACAGTGAGACGGTATTCAGAGTGGGCGTTCAATCCCTCCAGCACCACCACTGTGTCAGAGGTCTGAACATTGCCCGTCCCAGTGCCTCTTGTCTCATCCCGCTGCCCAGAGTTGCAAGCTAGGTACACCTTATGCGTGTAGTACACCTTAAAGCTAACTTGGGCCGCGTCGGAGCAGGTGTAGTTCCAGGCAAGGGTTATGGAGGTGGAGGTGGTGCTCAGCACACGCAGCTTGCTCAGGCATTTGGGCTCTTGTCGTTGGCAAGTGGCTGGCGAGATCAGGCAGAGTAGTAATCCAAGGATTAGCAAGTATGGCACACAATTCATCTTGATTGAACACTCTTAATTCAGCCTCACATGTTACAGGTTCATGGCGCTCGTTTTACGGACACTTGTACTCACTCTTTGCTTCCTGACATGAATGTTACTTTTGGATTATATTATAAAACAGTGTTCCTTGTGATTCATTCGAGCGCAAATCCGGGAAATTCTTCGAAGTCGGACGCACACATGTAAACGAAAGCCTTTTTCCTGCTGTCCTGGAGGTATCACTCCAACTCTTCTATAAACACACTCCTCTCATCATTTAATCGAGATAGAGCAACGCGACGCGACCGATGCTAGAAACCTGATCGTGGAGAGTATTAAAAATTTAACAATTTCCTCCACGTCCAGCTGCAGCAACAACGAATATTGGATGTTGTTGGCCTGAGAGCGGTTGGCGTTGCTGCATGAAGGCAGGTAGGTTGGATACCGTGCGCTCGCTCGTGTATATGCATGCGCAGGGAGTGGCTGCTATAAAGAACAATGGATTGTGTACGTAGGAGGATCCTCCTATATTAGTGCAAGATTATCATAAGTTAGGCTTTGGAGCAACAGGTCATTTGAAGAGATACGTGCACGAGCCAAGTAGAGATGGCGAGCGAATTTTTGATTCATTCAAACGTTCTTGTGCTTTTTTGAGCGCCCATTCTTCTGAGAAAATGACTACGCTAGGCATGGATGAGTAATGATGACCTCTCGACATTTTTCATACATGTCGGGGATTTTTACACATCGAACCGATTGAAAGAAGGAAATCATAACGTGTTCATTCCCATTTTTTGTTAGCAATGCTCAAGGGTATAGAGAGAGAATGCTAAACTTTAAGTAAAGCCTTAACGCCCATAAGACCACAAGCTATACAATCAATTAAAGATCATCAAATGTATTATAACAAGTTTTATGGAATTCCTCCTCTAGTCATTAGTAACTTTTAAAGTAATTTATATTTCCTCCATTTTTAATATCGTCAAATCCCATGAAAAAAGTAATAGTAATACTTGACCTAATTTTTCAAAGTGTAACGCGGAGTCTTTTTCTGCTATGTAATAAATTTGTCCACAGACAACAACTTTGTAAAAAAGTAAATAATTTAATTTTAACAAGGCTTCATCAGTGAACGTTCTATCTAAGGCCTTTGAAAAAGAGGGCATTTTGAGGTATGAACTTTGTTTTGAAGCCACCTCGGCAGAAAAGGGTTTGCCTTCAAAAAAGAAATATGAAAGTAAGTAATGTCACATATTTTTCAGGAGTAATGATAAAGAAATGCAATAGTTTTTGGAGAGTCATAGTCATAGTAATGTTTGGCGCAAATAAAGTAATGTTTAATGCCCTGCAAAATTATTTTATAGTTTTGACAGATTAAGTCTTTATTTATTCCACTGGTAATTCCATTTTATGATTGCTCTCAAATCGAGTCCGCATTTTCCGCTCCTCCACCAGCAGCTTGAGCGCGTGCGCCTCTCTCCGCTCACACCGTGGACACCCAGCCGAGTCAAGCGCACAGCTCGCGTGGAACACCTGGAAGCACCTCTGACACTGGCTGATCGTCTCCAAATGGAACGGATAGATGGGCGCAGCCGCGCGGCACAGCTCGCAGATGTAGCCGCGGCCGGAGCAGATGACGCACGACGTTACGTGCGCCTCGCATTCCGCAACCACGTCCCCGATCAGCTTGTGCAACTCCCCGCTATGCGCGTCAATGAGGTCTTGAAGTGAGTACATGTCCACACGCTCGAAGAGATAGACGCGCGGGTGGAGCGCCTTCTGCAGCCGGTAGCGCATCTCCTGCTGCCTGCACGTGGCCAAGTAGGCGCTGATGAAGCTCAGCTGCTTGCGCATGGAGAACACAGCCGTGAGGCGGGGTGCAAAGTTGAAGAGGGCTTGATTGAAGGCGTGTGCGTCAATCAGGGGCTCCAGCAGGATTGCGTCAAGGAAGATCTTGGCTTTGCGGCAAACTTCACGCTTCCTTATAACGAGACATTAGTGCATCATTTAACATTAAAAACTTCATTCAACTCACGTAAAGTCCCACTCGTACATCACGTTCACCGGAATCACAGCCAGCTCCCCCTTATGGCACTCATCGCAGTAATGCCGCCTCGTATACCAGCATACAAACGTCTCCCCAAAGATGCCCCCGATGGCCTTGGTGCAGTCATAGCACTGGAAGTTCTGCTCGTCGATGCCCTCCTCGTGCGGCAGCTGGTCCAGCAGCTGCACCATGGCGGTGGACTCGGCCACGGAGAGGGAGCCAATCGACATGTCCGGCTTCAGCGAGTAGCCCAGTTTTGACTGCTCGAGGCCGGAGGACATGAGCGTGGAGGTGGACCGCGCGTGGTCAAAGTAGCGGTTCGTGCCGAACGGGTTCCAGCTGTCGATGAACCCGGACAGATATGGTAGTGACATGGATTCGCTCAGCCGGTTCGTGGCCGCGCGTAAAATGCCGTTTGCCTCTTCGTCCTCTGTTGGCGGGGATACCTTCTGCTGCTCTTCATACTGCTCTTGATTCCTCCGCCTGTTCTCCTCTTCCATATCGTTGATCAGCTGCTCTAGCAGGGGTGGGGTCTTCTCCCCGTCCTCCTCTTCCTCCTCCTCGTCGCAATCTCCGTCAAGACTGTCGTTATTATTGTAAAAGGACAACTCGCTGACACTGGATGCCGATTCGCTCTCATCAAATAGCTCAGGCTGCTCTACTCTCAGTTGCTGCCGCTTCTCCTCGATCTCACGCTCTTTCTGCTCCTCTTGCTCTAATCGCAGTCGCTCCTCTTCCTCCCGTCGCCGCTCCTCAGCCTTCTCCTTCCTCCGCTCAGCCATCACCTCTGCTGCCATTTCGTCAACAGTCTTGACCACCCTGGGCGAGTTCTTGGGAGTGTTCATGCCGGAGGAGGAGCCGTTTGGCGGCGTCTTCCGCTGTAGGATCCTGTTCAGTGCGGCCTCTTCATCTAAGAAGCCGGTATCTGGTAAGTGAAAGCCTCCTCTAACTGAAAGCACAGGCCTTATGCCGTTGGGAGCGCGTATGCTGTTGTAAACGGCGTCGAAAGCCTCCTGCGTCTCTTCTTCAGCAGCCTCAGCAGCCTCGACTTCAGCCAGTTCAGAGGCGACATCCACAGCATCGGATAGGGGCGCGGCCTCCCCTGTTGGTGCCGCCACAAGCCCTGCCAGGATCAGCGGCGGCGTCTGCCACGTGTTGAGCAGCGCCGAGTTCATCGGCAGGTCAAACTTGACATTCTCCAGCCCTCGGAGAAAGTTGATGACAATGTCGACCGTCTCTGGGCATCGGACCAGCGCGTACACCTCGTAGGAGCGCCGTGCCAGCTCAGGGTCGTTCCTGATGAGCTCCAGATAGCCCGGAAGCGTGCCCTCATTGATGGCCATCCTGATCCAGGCGCGGTGCCTGCCCACGTCCGTCCTGATCATCTTGAGCGCCTCCACCCGGTCCAGATCCGATCTGTGGCTCAGCACGAGCAGGAACGGCCAGGCGTTGGTCGTGGGGAGGGACTTGCTGTTGGAAGCCCCCGAGGAGAGGCTCTTGAAGGACAGCTTCCGAAGCAGTGACTTTTCTTTGAGCCCGTGCAGGAAAACGGCTTCTAGAGCGGCGCAGAGCTGGCTGGCGGGCTCTCCATTGGTGACTGGCGGTAGCACTGCGCCCCGGCGGAGCAGTCGTGCTGATGACGCCGACGCCAGCTGCACGTCCTTGACGGCGCTCACCACCGAAGACTTGATGGACTGGACGAGCGGGGACGGGGACATGATGGACGGGGCTTTAGGGCACTTGTAGGGCACTCAGACCAGACAGGCCCCTACAACTTTCTGTGCATGACCTTGATGTTAGAATTTCAGAAACGCCTTAATGTTTGATATTCACCGTTATTGTTGATATTTTTCGTTTGTTGATCCACTGATGTTGGAACGGGCTTTCTGCTAAGGAGTCACACTTCTATGGATCCGGACAAAGCTCAGTAGCGAGCTGACCGACAAAACGTCGACGCACTAGTGACTAATGGAAGGAAAATTCTTGCTAAGTAGCCATTTTAGCGAACACAAAATATATAGCTGGCTTTGGAAATTAGCATTCCTTGCCTAAATTAATTACCACATGACTCACGAATAATGTCTTTAAATTTAAGTCTTCCTTGCTTCATGACAGGTGAACTCCCACATCTTTCCTTCGATAACAAAGAGTTGCTCATACGCATTTCGCTGCGACGGAAGAGCAGAAGAAGAGCTGAGTCCAGATTCCAAAAGAGTCTGCACTGCTGAGCTCGTCATGGAGCTGAGAGAAGAGAACGGGCAGGGACGAACATCTTGGGAGGAAAAAGAGAATCGTAATTAAAAATTAGTCAAGTTCATGTTAATAAATTAATTTACAGGATTCACACTTTTACATCATACTTAAGTACTTACTGCTTATAAGTTTAAGAACTGATTAAGTAAAAATGTTAAGAAAAATAGCATATTGTACTTGTATTGTCGATCTCTGTCGTTAATTTATGGGAACCCTACTCGATCATAACAAACGGGTTCCAAAACTGCCAAAAAGAGAAAAAAGAGAGGTTAATTTTGTAAATGTCTTTCAAGTTTCGAGAGTACTTTCTAATTTGAAGTGAAGTAAAACGAGTTGGTGATGGCGAACCCCGATCTGGACCTTGCCCTCGCCCTGCAGCTGGAGCAGGAGTGGCAGGCGGAGCTGGGCAGACTCATGCCCACCCAGGCAGACGTGCAGGTGGTGGAAGAGCACGAGAATGGCACCGCCTCCAAATCCAAGGGTGCCCCCGGTGGGAAGAAGGGCCCCGAGAGCTCCCTCGTCGCGCCCGAGTGGGAGGACATTGACCCAACGCCAGATCTGCATGCATTGTTTCTACAGGTAGATAGGGAAAATAAGAGATATTGAATGCAGTACTGATTACTTGTGCAAAGCAGGACATAGATGGAAAAGTCCTTATTTAAAAAAAAACCGCTAAAGAAACGCGACCGCTTGCTATCTAGTCATATTAGCATATGAACAGCCAGCAGTAAAAACGTCCCCTCTTTGTTTTCAGTACAACGACCGTTTCTTCTGGGGTCGTCTCCACGGGTGCGAGGTCAAGTGGAGTCCAAGGATGACGCTGTGCGCGGGAGTCTGCAGCTACCAGAGGAGATCGGGATACTGCTCAATCAGGTAAAAGAAAGCTTACTCATTTGGCCACAAACATTCTCCTAATGAATATGTGCGAATTAATTGTTAATCTTTAAAACAAAAGTGCACTTTGTCTGCATTTAAATATCTGCCCGCCATGAACTAGAAGAGAATCGAACGTAGTGGTTTCGCGCAACCCCATGTCATTAGAGAAAATAGTTAACTGCGGGAAAACTTAGGGTTCCTCTAACTACGTAATTAGAGGAACCCTAGGAAAAATAAAGGGAAGCGTTGGCTGAGTACAGTTCAACGAAAGATATATATTGTTAACACAAGAAGATCAACACAGCAGCTGATGGCTGAGCAATATTAGAAGATTTTCAGTTGATCCTGAGTATTTCGCACTCAGCTTCACTGTAAAAGCTGAGCAAATCAACTGAAAATCTCCCCAGTGAGCAGCTGTTGTGGTGGTCTTTGTTGTACTCTTAAGTCTTTCGTTCAACGATCGTTCAATGCCAGCTAGGCAGGCCAATTTCCACCAGAAAAGCGTGCGCGCACTCCATCCTTTTTTCTCTCAACGTGAAGACGTAAATTTCACATCATGCAATTAAAGCACTGTGCTTTACAGAGAATCACCTCTAAAACTAGTCGACCGCCTTGGTTTCGCGGTCCATATTACTTGTACTTAATTATTTGCCCTCTTTACTTCAGGCTGTCCGTCCCCCTCCTCAAACTCCGCCCCCGCTCCGACTTTGTCGAGACCCTCCTCCACGAGATGATCCACGCCTTCCTCTTCGTCACGGACGGCAACGACGACCACGACGGCCACGGACCCGCATTCCACAAGCACATGTACCGCATCAACGGAGAGGCCGGAACCAAGATCTCGGTCTACCACAACTTCCACGATGAGGTCGCGTCGTATCAGAACCACTGGTGGCAGTGCGACGGCCCGTGCCGGAGCAGGAAGCCGTTCTATGGCCTCGTCAAGCGCGCGATGAATCGGAAGCCGGGGCCGAGTGATCGGTGGTGGGCGGAGCATCAGGCGACGTGTGGGGGGACCTATGTCAAGATTAAGGAGCCTGAGGGGTACGGGCAGAAGAAGGGCAAGGCGAAGAAGAAGGATGAGCCGCCGCCGGTGGCGAAAGGGCAGAAGGACATCCGGGGGTTTATCAATAACAGTCATGGTGCAAGCAGCTCATCCCAGCCAACGGCTAATGCTGGCTTCAAGAAGCCGAGACCGAGCGCCACGGCGACATCGTCTCAGCCTTCGTCGTCTTCAACTGGCAGTGGAGGCGGCCGTGGTAACATCTACGGCTTCGGCGGTACCAGCTTCACCAGCCCTGGGTCTGCCGGTGGTGGTGGTTCTGGACTGGCAACAAAGGGCCGCGCTGGCACAATGACTGTCAAGGGCAACAATAGTTGGACCAAGGATAACTCCTCAGGTGGCCACGTGGTGAATGGAAAGGAGAACAGCAACCCGAGCTCTGCCAGTGCGGCGAGCACGTCCAGTGCAAGGGACACCGTCAGGGACTTTTGGGCCAACAAGTACGGCAAGGATAAGAAAGCGGAGTCGAAGCCGAGTACTACGAAGCCTGCCCAGTCTTCGTCTGGTAGTCCCAAGCGCACCCTCTGCCCAGTGTGCAACGACTCCGTTCCTGAGGCGAGCATCAACCAGCACCTGGACGAGTGCCTGACCCGGCAGACGCTGCAGGAGGAGACGTCCACTGTGTCGAAGAAGAAGGCCAGGGATGATGTTGATGATGATGACACAGCGCGCTGCCCGCGTTGCAAGAGAGAGGTGCTGAAGGAGGAGTTGGACTTCCATAAGTCAGTGTGTTGCTGATTTTGAACAAGGTTGTGACGAATACGCTTAAATTTGAATCTGCTTGACTAAGGATATTTTTAAATATTGTGATATGTCAGAATGAGAGATCAGGAAAATAAGAATTATGTGAAGAAAGGATAACTTTTTTTATGCATTTTGGTTGGTAGATCTGATACATCTTGCTTGGTCGGGACTTCCTAAAGATTTGCAGATATTTAAAACAAGATACCTTGTACGTATTGCCTTCTCGATAACTAGCGATCATATAAACTTAACCTTAACTTATCTTGCCATACGGTACCCGCCTCCTAATTTGTAAGGAATATTGCGTTTATGGTCCAGCACAAGGAGAATTAACCACTAGTGATATAAAAGGAGAGAAGTGGCATTCACTTCAAAGCTTAGCTGAGAGAAAGGGTGTAGTGTTGTCTGTAGTTCCCTTCCATACTTGTCTTATTTCAATAGTCCAGCATTATAGATTTATATTTTCGATCTTAATGTACATGAATACTGAAAAGATATAGTTGACTTATTTCCTAGCACAAGGAGTTGTGACTTGTGATACTTATTTTTTTTTCTGCAAACTCTTTAGAGGAAAGAAGAATAAACTTATAGAGGATAGGATATTCTTCAGTACTTTAGCATGGTTTCTTGGTATAATGATACTTCTTCTCCCTCTGGTAAAGTACTCAACTGGGAAGGCTACAAGAGTAAGGCTCAAAGGAAAATACTAAAGAAAGAGAAAGTCATTGATATTATCTCAATACACGACACTTTCACATAGACAAGCAGTCTATTTTATGGGAATCGTGTCCTCTCGACCAGTAGCTTCCTCAAAAAATAGTGTACGTTGAAATCTCGCCAGCTGATTGGATGATTAGATTTTCCCTCCGAATA